>CM044447.1:115158462-115168600 GCA_024363595.1 Xenopus borealis | reverse complement strand
GTGTGGTTTTGACCTGGGCATCAACACTTTCAAACATTGTGAAAACTGGATAGAAATCCAGCCAGTGGCATGGAAGTGATGCAATAGCCCACCTCTGACTTCATCATGTCTGTTCCTACATCACTGCCCAACCCAAATGCTATCTGCCATCAGCCAAGGTGGAAACCCTACCTACCCCCAAATCAGTGGTCCCTGGGCAGATGCCCCATTATTGAAGCAGCCCATACCTGTACATTTATATGTAACATTTAAATAATTGGTCAGTTTAATGGATGTATAATGAAACATTGCTTTCAAATAAAATTGAGGCTCTAGTCTAACTTTTCTGTTTTCACAGGGCTCCGCCTCCACTCCATAACTCTTCCCATGGGCTCCTCTGATGGTGGGAAATCCTCCATCACCCCTTTGGGCCCTAAAACGAAGCAGGGAGTTGCAGTTGTACAGAGGCACTTGTTCCTATAGACCCTATCATTCCTCACAGCCCTGCAGAGAAGACAGACAAAGCAACTCCCACATACCAGCAGCCCCACACCAGAAACTATTATATTGTCAGTCACGTCACGTCCCCCTTCCCTTAATTTCAGTTCTGCACAAAAACACTAATTTTACCTGGTCTCCCGAGCACATGTACAAAGTTGTCAGTAAACAGGAAGTGCTGCCCTCCCCTCTGTTTAACTTCCTGCTAGGTATGTCTTTGGGGACAGCCTCGCTCGGCTGGGATGCCAAAACAGAAAGCCATAAGGAGGGAGAGCAACGTGTACGTTGTTTGTGCTATTGATTAACTGAAAGAGAAGGTTTTGACTCTGTGTAGAGTGAGCAGTTTGCGACCTCCTCAAGATGGCGTCGTAAAGTGGTCACGTCACATGACGGAACGAAGGTTACCCAGTCATGTGATAGGGTAAAGGATGTCCTGTCAGCTGAGTGGAGTTCATGTGACCGGCCGACTGTAGAAAGTGTAAAGGAGCTGAGTGAAAAGAGAGGATGGTGGGGCAGTAGGAAAGAACAGGACTGGGAACTGGGAGCAAGTGGCGCCATATGATTCATATTGACGGGCCGTGGTGATGCCTTCCAACAAGTCTGTGTCTGACGCCCCCATCGTCCAGTTTAGGAACTGCAGGATCCTCAGGGAGCACACGCTGCAGAGGTGACTGGTCTGTAAAGGGAGTGATACAGGCTGATAAAATATAGGGGCCCTAACACTCACTGGGGCACAGGTGCTGCCATTAAAGAATACATAACAATGTGCTTGCTCACCAGCATTCTGTTTGTAGACCCCACACTTCCCTTTTATTATTATTATTATTATTATTATTATTATTATTAGCCCAAGCACCAACTCCACTTGCTTCCTGCAGACTTCTGTACTCGTTTTACACTCAGCCAACAAGGGGTTAAAAGGGATTTTATAGTATGATGTAGAGAGGGGGGATAGTCTGAGATAATTTGCAATTGGTTTTCATTTTTTTATATCTTGTGGTTTCTCGGTTATTTAGCTTTTTATTCAGCAGCTCTTCAATTTACATTTTAATCAATCTGGTAACTAGGGCCCAAACTCCCCTAGCAACCATGCACTGATTTGAATAAGAGTCTGGAATATGAATGGGAGAGGCCTGAATACAAAGATGAGTAATGATACATTTGTAGCCTTACAGAGCATTTGTTTGTTGGATGGGTCAGTGACCCCCTATTTGAAAGCTGGAAAGAGACAGAAGAATTCTATAACATACTAAAATGAACTTAAATGAAACTTAACTCATTGAAATGTCCTTGTAAGATGCTACAGGCTGCATTCATGATAGCTGTATTTTAATGACAATTGGCACTTTTATTTTATTGGGCTCAAAGTTCACCTTTAAGCAGGAGTGCGCATGAATAATCCACAGCTTTCTGCCTTGGCACCACGTCCCCATGTTTCTTGGCTGGCAATCATTATTAGGTTAATAGTTATACCATGACATGAGATGGTTGAAACGTTGCTGAAGCCATGCAGTGGAAGTCCGCTTGTTGCCTGTTGTCTCTTATACAACCTCTAAGGGAATTGTTTCCAGATTGTGGGACTGGCTGGAGCTTTGGGTTTGCTCTCCTAGATACACACAAAAGCTCATCTTATAGATAGCGAAGGTGACAATCTATTTAATGTCCTAGATATCCTAGGAGCTATTGCTGATATATTAATATTTCCCTATATTTGTAACCTGAGCTAAGGGGGTGGGGCTGACCTGAACAAAGATCGGACCTTAAATGAGAAGGAAAGGTTAAAACTAAGTAAGCTTAATCAGAAAGGTCTATATAAATACACCAATAAACCTTCAAAGTAATGCTGCCCTGAGTCCTCTAGCAAAAGAAACGCAGCATTTCTTTCCTTCTGTTGTGTACACATGGGCTTCTGTGTCAGACTTCCTGTTTTCAGCTTAAACCTCCAGGGCTAGGGCTTGAGCATGCTCAGTTTGCTCCTCTCTCCTCCCCTCCTTACTGTGATCTGAGCCCAGAGCTATGAGTGAGCAGAGAAAGACTCAGGCAGGAAGTGATGTCACAACAAGCTAATATGGCAGCAGTTATCCTAAACAAACTGAACTTCTAGATGCTTTTTACTCCGGTATGGTAAAACATTCTACAGAATAATTATATCATTCTAGCTTGCAATATTGCAGCTAATCTATTGGCAATAAACTGCTTCAGTGGTTTTCCTTCTCCTTAAAGGGCACCTATTGGGGTAAAATGATACCCCCAACAAAAAGTGCGGGCTGATAGAGCCCGCATTCCGGTTGGGGGTTTCACTGTTTTTTAAAAAAAAATATGCCCCTCGCAAGCGCTAGCGGCCCCGCTCCGGGAGGGAGCTCCCGGAGCGAGCAGCCGTATCTCCATAGGCGCGCGTCTTAATGACGTCACGCGATGCCAGAATTGAGGCTGCTTTTTCATTCTGCGCGTGCGCGCCTATGGAGAGACGGCTGCTCGGAGAGGGTCCGCTAGCGCTTGCGAGGGGCATATTTTTTTTTAAAAAACCGTGAAACCCCCAACCGGAATTCGGGCTCTATCAGCCCGCACTTTTGGTTGGGGGTATCATTTTACCCCAATAGGTGTCCTTTAAAGTTAATGAATAGAAGTGGTGGGGCTGAGCAAGTCCTATTATGACTATGCAGATTTTCATTCATCCAGGTCATGGTATATCTAATATAAGTCATATCAGCGCTACGAAATAAGTTGGCGGTATAGAAATACATGTTAATAATATTATGGTAACAGACATATTGTCTGAGAAACAATTTACTATTGCCCATTGCATGCTGTAATTCACCCATTGATTGCTTCTACAGGGAAGATCTGTGGGTGCGACAGGGAAAGGTCCTGAACCCTGAAAAACTGTTCTTTGATGAAAAGGGATCCGCCGACCTACAGGTGGATTGCCATGGGCTCATAATTGCGCCTGGCTTCATCGACACCCAGTTAAATGGTAATGTTTTTGCTCTTTACATTCCTTCCCTAAACCATCTGTATAACTGGAAGAACATAGGATTATGTCATTGATTTGCAAATATTTTCCTTTCTTTGGTTTCTCAGGCGGCTTTGGGGTGGATTTTTCTCTTGAATCCAGCGATGTAAAAAGAGGCGTCTCTTTGGTCAGCAAATATATACTGTCGCACGGAGTGACCTCATTCTGCCCAACGCTTGTGACGTCGCCCTCGTCCGTCTATCACAAGGTAGGAAACTGAAAAAATGGATCCATAATCGTTACTTAGGGCTTAAAGGGGTTGTTCACCTATAAATTAACTTTTAGTATTATGTTTAGAGTGATAGTCTGAGACAATTTGCAGAGTTATTTCGCTTTTTATTCAGTAGCTCTCCAGTTTGCAATTTCGGCAGTCTGGTTGCTAGAGTATACATTACCATAGCAGCCATGCATTGATTTGAATAAGAGACTAGGATATGAATAGTAGAGGCCTGAATAGAAAGGTGAGTAATAAAAAGTAGCAAAAACAATACAAGTGTAGCCTTACAGAGCATTTATTTTTTGATGGGGTCAGTGACCCCCTGTTTGAAAGCTGGAAAGAAGAAGGCAAAAAAAAAAAAAACTATTAAAAAATGAATAATGAAGATCAATTTGAACATTTGCTTAGAATTGGCCATTCCATAACCTACTAAAACTTAACTTAAAGGTGAACTAACCCTTTAAACAGAATCAAGTTTTGATCTTTAATTCTTATATCTCTAACACATGTCTTTCTGTGGCAGGTTCTTCCTCAGATCTCTGTAAGGGATGGCGGTCCAGAAGGGGCAGGAGTGCTTGGTAATAAAGTTTTAGTTTGCTATTCTCTCTCTCTCCCTCTCTCCACACAGTACAGGTATGAGATCTGTTATTCAGAACCCCATTATCCAGAATGCTACAAATTACAGGATGGCTGTCCCATAGACATTTTATCCAAACAATCCAAATTATTTATTTTTTCTCTGTGATAATAAGACAGTACCTTGTACAGGTATGGGACCTGTTATACAGAATGCTCGGGACATGGGGGTTTCCAAATAAGGGATCTGTCTGTAATTGGGATCTTCATACCTTAAAGGAGAAGGAAAGGCTGGAGGCACTTGGGGGTGCCAATCGTTAGGCACCCCCAAGTGATTGTATCAACTTACCTGAAACCCCAGGCCTGTGCTTCTATCGGCAGAAAACTGCACTGGCCCGGGTGTTATACGAGTGAGCACCACAGAGATATCGACTTCCGTCTTCTTCTGTGGCTGCACATGTGCAGTAGAATAAAAAGCTGAACTTTTAATGGCATAAATCAAAGACAGATGAAGATCTCTCCATGGTGCTCACTGGTATAACCCCAGGACAGTGCAGTTTTCTGCTGATAGGAGCACCAGCTCTGGCTTTCAGGTAAGTCAATACAATCACTTGGGGGTGACTAACGTTTGGCACCCCCAAGTGCCTCCAGCCTTTCCTTCTCCTTTAAGTCTACTAGAAAATCATGTAAACCTTAAATAAACCTAATAGGTTTGTTTTGCTTCCAATAAGAATTAATTATATCTTCGTTTGGATCAAGTACAAGCTACTGTTTTATTATTACAGGAGATGTAACAATTTTAATTATTTGGATAAAATGGAGTCTATGGGAGATGGCCTTTCCGTATTTCAGAGCTTTCTGGAAAATGGGTTTCCAAGATAACGGATCCCATCCCTGTACTTGTAGCAAACAAGATATAATTAATCCTTATTGGATTCAGTATCGGCCTATTGGGTTTATTTAATGTTTAAATTATTTTCTAGTAGATTTAAGGTCTGAAGATCCAAATTATGGAAAGATCCATTATCTGTAAAACTCCAGGTCCCAAGAATTCTGGATAGCAGATCCCATACATGTACATCAGTTATTTTAATATACCACCTGATTTATCTTTTTCATCATTTAAGATCAGTAGGATAACACATGAATGAGGTTGGATCTCTTATGTTATATACATTATTGGGCAACCCTTTTGAAATAACAAAATGGTATAAAGGTGATATACATTAAATTACCCAGAGTTTCAGCTATAAGCATATACAAATAATCCTTATACCAGTGGTTGTCAAACTAGGGCTAGCCCACAGCTTGAAACCCAACTTGAAGGCCAGTTAGAATGATATTTGGGGTTAAAACATATTGTAAGTGACAGGTTTCTTTATAGAAGGTTTCTATTTCCCCAGATGACCATCCTTAGCTCAGGTAGAAGTCAGATTTTTTTATTTCATTAGACCCTACCAAGCATCCATTCAGTTACTTCTGTATTGATGTTTAGATAGATGTTCACAGTGAGCCTTCTTCTTTAGCTTGTGACTATTGACAGGTGTTCATCTGGAGGGGCCGTACATAAGCCGGGAGAAGAAGGGTGCACATCCGGAACACTGCCTACGTTCCTTTAGTGAAAGGGGGTTTCCAGATCTTCTGGACACATATGGAACATTGGAGAATGTCAGCATCGTGACATTGGCTCCTGAGATGGAGAAGAGTAAGGAGGTCATCAAAGAGTTGGTTCAGCGTGGGATCTGTGTGTCCCTTGGTAAGAGAACTATTCTCAAACCTAATACAGAATATGGTCTCCGGACCAAAGTGAGTCTGGAGCAGGACTTGCTGAGTAATCATTGAAGATGTTTCACTACTCATCTGAGCAGCTTTTTCAGTTGACATCCTGAACTGAAGAAGCTGCTCGGATGAGTAGTGAAACATCTTCAATGATTACTCAGCAAGTCCAGTTGTTAAAGAATTACTTATACTAGACATACCATGACCTGGATGAAACTCTTCATAGTCTTTTAGTCTGGAGCATTGCCTTAGGATAGCCATTGAGAACCAGCTGAGATTAAAATGGCAGCCCTGATTCATTGCTTACTAATGCTCATCCTCTATTGGCAGGACACTCAATCGCTAATTTGTCTCAGGCTGAGGATGCAGTGACTCATGGAGCCTCTTTTATCACTCACCTCTTCAATGCCATGTTGCCTGTAAGTGTCTTTGCCTTTTATCAATACTGTTGGGAATACTGGGAAAGGAAGGATGTTTTCCACTTACACAAATTATTCCCTTAAAGGGTTTGTTCACCTTTGAGTTAACTTTTAGTATGATGCAGAGAATGATATTCTGAGACCATTTATAATTGGTTTTCATTTTTTTATTATTTATGGGTTTGAGGTATTTAGCTTTCTATTCAGCAGCCAGTTTCCAGCTATCTGGTTGGTAAGGTCCACATTATCCTAGCAACATGCATTGATTTGAACTAGAGACTGGAATATGAATAGAACTGGGATTGGATAGAAAAATAAATAATAAAAAGTAGCAATAACAATACATTTATAGACTTACAGAGCATATTACCCTAGCAACCATGCACTGACTGGAGGAAAAGACTGGAATATGAATAGGAGAGGGCCTGACTAGAAAGATGAGTAATAAAAAGTAGCAAACAAAGCCTTACAGAGCATTTTTTCTTTGATGGGGGTCAGTGAAAGAGTCTGAAGAAGAACGAAAATAATTAAAAAACAGAAAATACATACCGAAAAACAACTGAAAAGTTGCTTATAAGTAACCTTCACGTTCTGTTTTAAGTTGGGTGAACCACCCCTTGAACATATGCTTCTCTGTTTCCCATAGTTTCATCACCGTGACCCGGGAATTGTGGGCTTACTAACCAGCGATCAGATTCCAAAGGGAAAGACTGTATATTATGGGATGATTGCAGATGGAATCCACACAAACCCAGCGGCTCTGAGAATTGCTCACAGTGCACACCCCAAGGGTGAGGCTCCTGTATAATCAGTAGTAATGGGATGTAAGAGGAAACAACACACAGGGGCCACTTAATTACATTGTAAAGGAGAACTAAAGCCTAAAAATAAATGCCATATTTTATATACTGCACTTATTGCACCAGCCTAAAGTTCCAGCTTCCCAATAGCAGCAAGGACTTCAAACTTGTCACAGGGGGTCACCATCTTGGAAAGTGTCTGTGACACTCACATGCTCAGTGGGCTCTGAGCAGCTGTTGAGAAGCTAAGCTTAGGGGTCGTCACTAATTATCCAGCAGAAAATGAGGTTATATTATAATAAAAGCTGATGCTACATGCACTGATTTCTTTGCTGCCATATAGTAATTATCTGTATCAATGACTAATCAGCCTTATATTGTGACTATATTTTATTCATGGGGCACATTTACTAAATTTGTGTGAAGAACTGGAAATTCGATAGAATTTTTTAAAAAGAATTCGAATTTAGAATACGCAGATGAGGTAACCTCGACCATCAAATTTCAAAATTCGACCGATTCAAATTTAATTGTATTCAAATATTCGATGGTCGAAGTACTTCCCCTTTAAAAAAAAAAAAATTGATAGCCCAATTCGCCAACTTGGACTTACCGAATTGCTTTAAAACCCTATGGGAAGCTCACATAGGTGTTTTAAAGCTTTTTTTGATTGAATAAAAAAAAAAAATCGATCGAATGGTCAAAATTGTTCGAACGATTTAATCGATCGATCAAATTTTTTTCATTTGATTGAATTGCATTAAAAACATTCAAATTTCGACCACTCATTTCCCCTTTAAATTCGAAATTCGAGGGTTTATTAACCTTCGAATTTTAGTAAATCTGCCCCTTTGTGTACTGTATATGGTGAGTGGGTCCCTAAGCTCAGTAAGTGACAGCAGCACAGAGCATGTGAATCAGTGAATCAGCAGAAAAGAAGATGGGGAGCTACTGGGGCATCTACTGGGGAGACACAGATCTTTACTGCTAAAGGGCTGTGGTTGCCTTGGGCTGGTATAGAAATCCAAAACATAATGTACAACATTTCTAGCTACTTCTTTGGTTAAGCTTTAGTTCTCCTTTAAATCTGTTGAAGGCAAAAGGTTGCAGAATCCTTTTGAAGTTGTCTCCTTTTTCCTGGTTCTGAATACAAAAAAGGGAAACTTTGCCCACCAGGCAAGCTGTGTCCTCATTCTTTACTGCCTAATGAACTGTGCAGCTTGATAAGTTGCTATGAGAGATATTTGCTCACTTGCACTGAGCCTGGTGTCTGTTCCCAGGTCTAGTTTTGGTGACAGATGCCATCACAGCCATGGGCCTCGGCCCTGGAAAACACACTCTGGGCCAACAGGAGATCCTGATTGAAGGGCTGAATGCTTATGTGGCAGGTAAGTTAATCAACCATTGCATCTGTATTTTATTGCTGCATTGAAAATACATGCAATTTCTAGTCACTTCTCAGAACACACAGCAACCTGTTGCACCAGGGCTATTTGGGTTTCTCTTGCACCCGAAGCCATAGCATTGGAAATGTTATTTGTTATTCTTCTTACTGCAAATAAATCACAATAGTGTGCCCTAACCTATATTGGTGTCATTGGCAGGTTGTGATTTTATGGACCCTGAACAGTATGAGGATACTTGACTAATAGTGCATTATGTATGATTTTGGGTTATACCTTTGTGGTCCAACGTTTATTTAGCCTTTAAGGCATAATATGTTAACATAATTAGAAAAGCATTTCATATCACTCATTATTATGTTGTTGGAAGGGGTTTGGACCATAGATCTCTCCCTAACTGCCCTTCGGACTAGGCTTGCAGGAATATCTTGGAGAGGATAAAGACATTTATTCCAAATCTCCGACAAACTGCCCCTCTCACCTTTCTTTATTAGTTCCCTCTAAGGGACCCAGACCCACAGCAGTCTCAGGACCTATGCCATAAAAACAAAGAATTTATATCTGGCATGAGTAGGAACAATTAGTCTAAACTCCACAACTGTCTCTCCACAATGTAGCATACAATAATTTGGGGTAATAACCCCCAGAGCTGCATTCCATTCAGCATGGTGGTAAATTGTTTGTAATATTCTGAGACAATTTGCAATTGTTTTTCATGTTTTATTATTTTTCTTTGTAGCTTTATAGTCGGCAGCTCTCCAGTTTGAAATTTTAGCTGTCTGGTTGCTAGGGTCCAAATTACCCTAGCAATCATGCATTGATTTGAATATGAGTAGGAGAGGACCTGAAACGTAAATGAGCAATAAAAAGTGGCAATAACAATACATTTGTAGCTTTACAGAGCATTTGATTTTAGATGGTGTCAGTGACCCCCATTTGAAAGTTGAAAAGAGTCGTAAGAAGAAGGCAAATAATTAAAAAGCTATATAAAGAATAAATAATGAAGACCAATTCAAATGTTGCTTAGAATTGGCCATTCTATAACATGCTAAAAGTTAACCCCCATTGGTTATAAGGGTTGAGATACTGAGTGCAAGTGTTATGTTTTTTCTTTCTTTAGGAACACATACGCTGGCTGGCAGCATTGCTACTATGGATATGTGTGTAAGGCACTTTCATGAAGCTACAGGTAATACTTATGTCATTAGGCTTTACTTCCATATATTATTATGGGATTCTACCTATAAACATTAGTGCACTGTTCTGTTATGTTAGCCATATCTAATGCTAGCTCATTTGCTATAGTTTATGCTGGTGTACTCCATTTCCCATCAAAACACAATATATCTATATCTATATCTATATATATATGTATATATATATAGATAGATAGATAGAGATAGATAAGATAGATAGAGAGATAGATAGATAGAGATATATATATATATAGAGAT
>CM044447.1:114998077-115037106 GCA_024363595.1 Xenopus borealis | reverse complement strand
AGGCGACAGAATCTCCCCGAATCTCCCTGTCTGTCCCTAGCCTTAAGGGACCATTGAAGGCAAGTAAGGCGGAGTTGGAGGTAGTTCAAGAGACGTACAAGACCAGGAGCTGAATGTGGGCGGTGGTAAAAGTATTGAAAGGAGAAGAAGATCAAGGGTGGAAAGATATAGGTAGTTAGGGGAGTATTTTTACATGAAAGTGGAGATTAGAGAGGAATGAATGTCTGGAGATCTTTCAATGTAAGTAGCAGTATTTGAATTTCATTTATGAAGGAACAGGGAGCCAGTGGAGTGAAGAGACCAGTAAGGTGGATAAGCCTGCTGTAAGCATTCATTAGTCACTGTAGGGGGGTGCCAGTATAATGGAAGGCCCTCTTAGAATAGGGGGACAACTTACCCGAAACACAAAGCATTCTCCTGTTCCAAAGAAGCTCAGCTTATTGCCACTCCTCTTGCGGTCGCTCCAGTCTGTGGAGAGGAAAGCCCCGCAAACCTAGACATTGTGGAGAAGACCATGAGATCTATGAACAAATGCACAGACGTATATATATTCTGGGTATGAGCCCTTAAATCACCAGTTCTCAGACTCAGATTTAATTAAGCCACCCAACTAATAAAGTTACAGTTATAGGAAAACATTGGTGTAACCAGTTATTCTTCCATAGGATATCTATTGCAACTAATAGGTTTCAGACAAAATCTCACCCTACTTGACTTTCAAACAACGGTTTCACATCTGTTTTAAATAGCAGCTTTTTGTCGTCAAATCTTTCCCTAACAAGGCCCAAGAGAAAAGCAAGGGGAAAAAAGTATTACAATTTACATTACAAAAGAGCACAGTGTGGTGTAGGTAAATGTGTAAGGCAAAATTGTGCCCCTGACTATTAAGTCCTAAGCTTGTGCATACCTTGTGTATGTGTGCTGCACAGATTTGCACCCAACACTTACTACTGGCGCAGAGCGGAGGAAGGTGCTGCTTCATATGAAATCAAACAATGTTAATATGATGAAGCGGAGTATGGAGAATATCCAGATGGGCTGGGTAGCCTGGCTAGGTAAGGGCCAGTATAAATAGATTGTACAAGCCACAATGATGTTACTCACCTCCTGGTTTGTTGTTTTGATCAGAAGCAGGGTAGGCTCGTGCCCTTCGCAGTGCAAATAGAACCTGCCCAAATAAAAAAGGGCAATAAATATCTCAGAGGCAACTTGCTACCGAGTGCAATAGCTGTAGTCTTGAGGTCTCCTAAATGCTTGCAATTTACATTCATTGCCCTAAACAGCTGATGCTGCTGGTGATCACCAAGTTACTAGTAAGGAGGTCTAAAGAGGTTCTCTAGAGACAAATATCCATGGGTAATGTAATATTACAGGTGAAATGCTTGAACCAGCTCTAGTAACCCCCATCCACCAATCAGAAGGTGGCATTTCCTGAACGGTTGGTTGAATTCAGACATCCGATTGGTTTCTAAACTTGTGCTGCAACAAACTGTTTGAACATGAACTTTATTACATTTGCCCCCCCACACACACACTATATGAAATGTTTTCTATTCTTTTTTTTTTATTTTGTTCATCTTTTTTCCCCCAGTATCAAAGTTTTTTCCAATACATGTTTTTGATCATAGTTACTATAACATTTTTCAAATTTGACCATTGAATTTGTAGCCAAAATCATTCCAGCAGTCCTGAAAAAAAAATCATTATCACCTAAGGCCAAAATGGTTGCAAATCGGTTCTTTGATTTGATCTAGATGAAAAAGTGTGGCAAAAAGGTTTTGCTGGGCTTGGTAAATCCTTCTGCCTATGGGAACCCTGAACTCATTGTTTTTCCCTTTAGATTTCATGATTTAGGAGTTATAACTCCATTGCAACCTCTGCTGTACAAAGTTCCTGTGACTTGAGCAGAAAAGCCTCAAAAGATCATTCCTGTATCATGAACTTGGGTGGATTATATGTCCCCTTATTTAAATCTGCCCCAAGATGTCTGTCTGTCTACATGATTCATTAAGCTCTCTGTCCCAGTGACCAATTATGTACTGATCCAATTGATATTGGAGAGTTAATATTATATGAGTATTGCATGGGAACATATTACTCTGTTACAGACTCTCTCTGAGTATTCTGATTTAGTACTGCAGCAAACTTATTTAACTTTATCACTGGAACTACCCAGTTCATCGGCTCCAAGCAGAATTCTATAAGTTTGGGTTTGATGTTCCTATTTGTATTGCATGCTGGGCTTGTAATTGGTGCTCAGGCATGAAGAGAGTAAATGGAACATTTCTACGGTCACAGAGCAGCCCAGTAACATGCAATGTCTATACAGTTCCAGCCAAAATCCCTTACTGCAAGCTGAATGGACAGAGCTTGCATGATGATCACCTAGGGACGAGTTACCCCCTGCATCCAGGGAGTAGTTTGAAATTAAAAAGGGAAGACAAATTGACTAGGACCTGAAAAAAAAAAAAAAACATTTTTTAAAAAAAAAAAGGAGGATTAAAGAGACCCACTATAAACAAGGACCCAATTTTGAGTCCCAACCAATAGGTTAAGAATTACATCTTCACAAAGCCTTAGTTTGCCTAGTAATACATCTAGCTCTATTAAATGACTTGTTGAAATTCTACATATTAGGGATTCTTTTAAACTATGGGACCCTATAACCCCCTTTAATGGGGACAGCAGGTCTTAGGTCTCAGGCTGATTACCAGATTTCATCAGGGGCCCCAGAGAAAAACTATAAGAAACCCAATTATAGACCTGCATTTTTTTGTAGTCTAAAGTACATTTATTCTTATAACTATTAGTAATGGTCTCATGGCTCCAAAATGTCTTTAAAAGTTCCTGGTCTATTTCATTTTTGCATCAACAGTTCAGATTTATACGCTACAAAATGAATCGGGGATAGGCAAGTGACACTTTGGAAGTTGTTGGACTCACCGGCTGAGGCTGTTCCCGTGCTCCCGATTGGTGAACAGAAGCAACGGCTGGGACAGGGCAAACCTCTCTGGGATCCAAGACCAGATGTCCCGCATTTCTTTCACGGACACAATGTCGGATGTGAAGTTTTCGGCATGAACAGCGAGGTGGACATTCTGCCTGTCGGACACAAAAGATGCAAAAGATATATATACACATATATATATATATATATATATATATATATATATATATATATATATATATATATACATAAAGTAGCATGTAAAAGTAGCAATGAGTGTGGCTGCTTCTTACACAGTATCTTTAAGACCAGATCTGCCAGAAATAAAGGCACTGCCTATGTACAAGCCATTCGTCACAGTAATCCCGCATACCTGCCTGAGCAGTTTACATAATCCCCTTGTTGGCCGGTTCATGGACAGGTTCCAGAGTGTGATATTTATTCATGAGCTGCTTCCCTACATGACGTGTGCATGTTGTACATACCTGGAAGCACAATTGTAGCTGCCCTCACTACATACTTTAGCCGCTGAGCAAACTCTTAGCAGCCAAAGTGGATTAATCAGGGTTAACAGGGGTAAGGAGAAAAGAACATTGGCAAGAATTAGTAGCAGGCTGCTCGTCTCATGGCTTCAAGGTCTTTCTGTTGTGGTACGAATGCGTCATTGGTTGCTAGTGTTCATATTCATAGCAACCCACAAACCTACATTTACTCTCTACATTCATTCTCTATAAACACAGATGCTATAATCGAATATAAACTGCTGTTTCGCTTCCCCCACATTATTCCCCATATAACAGCGACCCCCCCCCACCACTCATGCACCCAAAGCCAAGCAGGCATCATGTTAGAGGTTTGCCGGCCATGCTTGGCTGAGCTGCACAGAGCCACTCAGTCAGTCTTGGCCATGTGATGAACACAATGAAGTGGGATTGCATGTCGTGCACAGAGGTATAATCTTTCCTGCCTCCCTTCTGTCGGCTGAAGAGGAATTTTACTTCTGCATGCATTTTTAATGCTAGTCCCACAGTGCACGCCATTCTTATTTTCTCCCCTTGAAACCAACCACTGCGGTGTCCTAGCCTTCTGAAGATACAGCATTGTATCTCACAATATAAATGGGTTATTCTGTTGTTTCCCTATTTATTGTTTGTTTTGTTTGCATTGGTCTCTACAGAGTTTAATGAAATATCTTGTCTGATATTGCTTAGGACATCGATAGTATCCCACCTGCATGCTACACTCACAGAGATCCAGTGCAATCTCTTTCCTTACTTCCTGCTTTTGGGCTTCTCTCCACACATCAGCAGACAACTGTGCTGGGCTTGGACCCCGGCATCAGATAAGGATGGTTTCCTTATTGCAAGGTCTTTATGTTCCCTTGGAAAAACCATGGTGGAGCAGAAGCTCATTTGGTTTCCCAGAGAAAAGCACCACAAAGCGTTAAACAGCATGGTGGTTCAGTGGTTTCTAGCCCCAATGTGAAACACAAGTAATACCCTATGGTAATATAGCTAAACCTATATGTGCTACATGTTTTTCATATTAAAGGACAAGGAAAGTGTAAAATAGAATAAGGGTAGAAATGCTGTATTTTGTATACTAAACATAAACTTACTGCACCACAAGCCTAATCAAACAAATGATTTATGCTTTCAAAGTTGGCCACAGGGGGCTGCCATCTTGTAACTTTGTTATACATCTTTGCAAGACTAGACTACATACACATGCTCAGTGTGGTCTGGGCTTCTTAGGGATCGGCATAAATGATCAAAACAGCACAAGTCAAATATTATCTGCCAGAGGCCGACACAGCAGGACTGATTAATAATGACAATTCCTATCCATAGCAGTAGATTAAGGGAGAATTTCACTGCAGGCAAACAGTAAACATGTTTTAATTAAAGTATATCAGAGATGTTTCTTTTTCATTAAAGAAAGTAAAAAACGTGATTTCATTTTTTGCCTTTCCTTGTTCTTTAAAGAGTAAAAACAGGAAATGGTAAGCAATCCCTGGCCATCTTATTACAAATGGCTGTTAAATGGTAAGCAAGCCAAGCATTGCCTTAATGAGCATACAGCCCTTCCATCTGCAAGCCACATTGATCTAACTTAAAGGGAAACTGTAATGGGAAACCATGTTTTAAAAAAAAAAAAAAACACATCAGTTAATAGTGCTGCTCCAGTAGACTTCTGCCCTGAAATCCATTTCTCAAAAGAGCAAACAGATTTTTTTATATTAAGTTTCGAAATCTGACATGGGGCTAGACATTTTGTCAATTTCCCAGCTGCCCCTGGTCATGTGACTTGTGCCAGCACTTCAGGAGGGAACTGCTTTCTGGAAGGCTGTTGTTTTTCCTTCTCAATGTAACTGAATAGTACGCAGTGGGACATGGGTTTTACTATTGAGTGCTGTTCTTAGATCTACCAGGCAGCTGTTATCTTGTGTTAGGGAGCTGTTATCTGGTTACCTTCCCATTGTTCTGTTGTTAGGCTGCTGGGTGGGGGAAAGGGAGGGGGTGATATCACTCCAACTTGCAGTACAGCAGTAAAGACTGATTGAAGTTTATCAGAGCACAAGTCACATGACTTGGGGCAACTGGGAAATTGACAAAATGTCTAGCCCCTTGTCAGATTTCAAAATAAAATGTAAAAAAAAACAAAAAAAACAATCTGTTTGCTCTTTTGAGAAATGGATTTCAGCGCAGAATTCTTCTGGAACAGCACTATTAACTGATGCATTTTGAAAAAATTTTTTTTTCCCATGACAGGATCCCTTTAATGGGGTTGTTCACCTAGTTCTTGAGTTATTTAATTTTTTTTTTATAAATCGCCAGTTCTCCAGTTTGCAATTTCAATACTCTGGTTGCTAGGGTTCAAATGAAACAAGCAACCATGCATTGATTTGAATAAGAGACTGGAATATTAATCCCGCTGGCTAGAATGTAAATCTCCGGTGGGATGGCACTGGGAGCACTTAGTTTTTGGAAGTTGCCCGAAGTTTCTTCATGAGGACACTTCTGAAAACTAAGCGCTCAGAGTGCCATCCCTCTGGCAATTTATATTCTAGCCGGCGGGAAGGCAATTCAGGGAGATTAGTCGCCCCAAAAAAGAAGAGATTTGGGCCGGGCAACTAATTTCCCCGAATCGTACCATGTGTCTCTGCCCCAAAGGTGAACCACCCCTTTAAACTGTCAGTAAGGGAATGAGTATGAGTGCCCCAATAGGCACGAAACGCGATCGGCCATCTGTCTATATGTCCTAATAAATGGATTGATTTTTTTATTTATTTTTTGATTATTTTTGGATTATTTCATTTCATTTTGACTTTGAGGGAGTACTTACATGCTTTTGTGCTTCAAGGGAATGTTTTACCCCTAACTGGCAATTGATTAGATTTGAAGTAATCCCTTAGAGGCACAGGGTCATAGGAAAGTCACCTCCATTAACCTTCAAATGAGCCCTATGATGTTAGATGTTACAATTTCGATCTTGCAGGAAATATTGTTAGTTTCAGAACACATGTAGAGCTGAATCATCAGATATACATATAGAAACAGAATTCTACCTGTATCCGACGATTCAGCACAACAATGGCCGATGTTCGGGGGCCTTCAACTGATCAAAATTTTCTGCCCAGCCTGATCGCAGAGCCGACCATATCCAAGTCTTCTGCCACTATCGGTCGGCTGGTCTCCCATCTTACATGCACTGAATATCATATGATATTATTGGGGCCTCTATGGCCACCTTTAGTGATAAGGTTGGCCCAAAACCATTAGGTTGTGGGTCAAACTTCTAGCAGGGCCCCTGTCTGCTGGTGACATCACAACCCTTCCTCCGCCCCCTCTGGTGATGTAACAACCCACTCCTCACCCATCTCTTACATCAGAGAGGGCACTCAGACTCTGGTTGGGCTCATCACTAGCTGCTTTCACTTGTTAGATAGACAGCCACAGTGCTAAAAAAAGTGTTTAAGCAACAGCCGCAGCAGCTGAAGGGCAAGAAAGAAGCAGATTTGGATTTACTTACCGGACAGGAGACTGTACTCTGGAAATACACAAGTTACAGGTAGAAGGAAGGTGAAGTGAAACCACAAGAAGGAAAGAGAGAAGAGATATTTATGAGTCAAAACACATTTTACTCAAAAGCAATAACTTCTGGACACCCGAGGAATTAGTTTTAATTACCCCAAATTTCCATCTGCTCACACCAATCATTAGGCTGCAAGAAGTATCAATGAGATTAGTACCCAGACTACACTCGATGTCCTATCAGAGTTAAGCTTAGAGTCCACTAATAGTAGTTGAACTGCAATATAAATAAGTCATCAATCACCTGATGCAGAAATTTAGCAAGATCATGATTTTCTTGGTAATTCAACGTTAATATTTTTTTTGCTGGTATGCAGTTTGTTAATCATGGAAGTATTTTTACATAAAATCATTCATAAATGGTGGCCTTTATTTGGTCACTGTCTAGCTAATGGGAAGACCTGTGACATTTTGCCATTGCTAGTTTCTAGTGGTCCTGCCCCAACCCAGATAATAAAATGATGATTTTGAACCATTTCTACAACAAAATGGTGGCAGTGCCATACTCCCATTAGCTAGAGTTTTTATAACTGATTTTAAAACATTGTGAAAATATTGTCTGTTGGAATAGATCAGTAGTAGTGGCCCACCTGTGTTCCATCAGCAAATGTTGATAAAAAATTCATATTATGCAGCTTGGATTTAGAGCGTCATCTTTGTTGCTCCCACCTCTCAAAGCACAAGTATACACAGGCAGCATAGTTAAACTGACAGTTTGGAAAGTATGGAAATATGATGCAGTGTCCTGAATACTATGGTTTAGGGGTAGTACGAAAATGTATTATGCCTAATTTTTTTATTCAGATTAAAAGGACAAACTAAAGTCATTATGGGGGTGCCAATCTGTTAGACCCCCCCAGTGACCTCAATTGCTAACTTGAAACACAGACAATCACCTTTTTTTAATAAGTTGTTGCCATCTTCTCTCTTCTTCCTAGGCAGGTGCCTGGTCAGGCTTTGTGCACCCAGCCTGGGATATCAGATATGCAAATTAATTCACTGTAGCGGGTGCCTGGAGGCATATTAGCTCTCCTTTACCTTTAAGTCCTTTTTCTATATTTTTATTTAAACAAAAAAGGTTAAGATTGTTTTAGCCCTTACTGCCTGTGTCTAAGGTTTACAGATAAAGAGGAGTTCATTATGCAGGAGGATGATATGCAGTGGGGTGATTTGATCCATTGCATTTTGCTCCTACCCTAAGTGGTCTAAAGAACCAGGATATTAGAAAGTACTTCTGGTGTAGGAAATAAACACTAGTTATTTCTTAATTAAAACAATATGGAAAAAAAGTTTGTTAACCAATTCACTGCACCCATGTAGAACAAGGATGGGGAGGGCGTCTGGTTAAGTAGACAATTTCTTGGTTAATTAGGTTTAAGCATATGACTTGTACACATAATAGTCAGTAGTGGCAGATTAGGTGCTATAGAGGTTATGTGCCTAAAATAGGGCTTGGGGCAATCGGATATCATTCTCCTTGTTACCTACTGAGATGATTCATCCATCTGTGTTCAATAGTAGGAACTACATTAAAGAGAAACTTAGAACAGTTGAAGATGTCTGAAATGAAATTTGTTAGTTACATAGTTACATAGTTAAATTGGGTTGAAAAAAGACCCAAGTCCATCAAGTTCAACCCCTCCAAATTAAAAACCCAGCATACACACACACACACACACACACACACATCTCCACTCTTTCAAACACAAACCATATATGCCCATAGCTATACTAACTGTAGAGTTTAGTATCAAAATAGCCTTTGATATTATGTCTGTCCAAAAAATCATCCAAATCCCTCTTAAAACAGAATGAGCATCACAACATCACCCGGCAGGGCATTCCACAACCTCACTGTCCTGACTGTGAAGAACCACCTACACTGCTTCAAATGAAAGTCCTTTTCTTCTAGTCTGAAGGGGTGGCCTCTGGTGATCCTCTTTATGGGTAAAAAGGTCCCCTGATATTTGTCTATAATGTCCTCGAATATATTTGTAAAGTGTAATCATGTCCCCTCGTAAGCGACATTTTTCCAGAGAAAACAACCCCAACCTGGACAGTCTCCCCTCATAATTTAAGTCTTCCATCCCTCTAACCAGTTTAGTTGCACTTAGTCTCTGCACTCTCTCCAGCTCATTTACATCCCTCCTAAGGACTGGAGTCCAAAACTGCACTGCATACTCCAGATGAGGCCTTACTAGGGATCTATAAAGAGGTATAATTATGTTTTCATCCCTTGAGTTTATGCCTTTTTTATGCAAGACATTTTATTTTATTTATTTGCTTTAGTAGCTACAGAATGACACTGCCCAGAATTAGACAACTTGTTATCTATAAAAGTTGAGACAGAGACAATGTTAAACCCCTTTTTCAGCTGCTAAGAACAAAGTCAAGTCCCGCTACCCACTGGAGTCAGAGTTAAATGACAAGGTTCCCATCTGTATTTCACTAGTTACATTCTAGATTTCTCCTGTGTGTAATGACAACTCTATTATAAACTAGCCATGCCCAGAGTTCTTACCTTTTCTGTTTGACAGTAATTCCTTTCTGCTGTAGGGCTTTCTCATTGGCCATCTGCAACAACTGGATCTCCTTGCGAGAGAATAGTCGGATAGCAAATGCCTTCTCTAGAAGCTTTTCGGGACTTACACATTTGTTGAGGTCTCTCACAAACATCTGAATGTCTCTTTTAACATTGTTTGACTCCATAGGCTGCCCACCTCTGACCTTATGGAAGAACTTGAGGAGAGCCAGGGCTACACGAAATAACACTTTGTAACCCTCTACCAGAAACACATCGAATACGCGTGTAATGTAAGCGAAAGGTAGTTCTCCAAAGATCCATCTTTGCCAGTCAGAGTAAACCTCTAGTACATCTTCAGACACCGCCACCATGAGCTTGTGTGGGCCTTGGCAATATTTGCCGGCGAGATCTCCGAAAGTCATACAGGAGGATTCGAACGCCAAGAAGGTTTGGTCAACTAGTCTTCTATTGGGGTCATTGCACGCCAAGATTCGGGACACGTTTTCAAAGCACTCGGCTTCGTCCTGACTGTAGTGGAGAAGCAGTGCCACCAAGGATGGAAGAGCAGGGCAGAAAGAAATGTCTGGGAACTGGTTTGAGATGCATGAGATTATTTTCCGGACAGCTCCAGTGCCTTCGGAATTCAAACTGTAGCTGGGTATTTGGCGGTCATCTACAAATTCTGGGAGAGGGAGGCTGCTTGCAGAACGCTTTCCCACGATCTTACCCACAATGTCACGGTACACAGACGCATCTGGGGTCACAGTACGACAAGGTATCTCCTTGATCAACTTTTGGTAAACCTTAGCCCTTAGTGTGTGACTCTTGGACCAGTGTCCTTGGCGAGCCATCTGCTTCAATTCTTGGAAGTCGGTACAACTCAGCACCTTAGGGCTTTGCTCTTGCCCACCACCTTCCATCTTGTCCCAGTCCACAAAACGGCCATATTCAGCTTCATCCATGGTCGGGGATGTTTTGTGTAAAGGTAACTTTTTTTAATGTCACTTCTCAGTCTCTGGCATCTCCTGGAAGACACAGAACATAGCACACCATTATCTTATAAAATATACTATGTTATAGTTCTTTAAGTGATACTTCCATGTAAGGATTAACAGGGGTATAAATATAGAAGAAGCAGAACCTGTGGCTGCATTGGCCCAAGTGACCCTAATTCGTATACAATTTCAATAAATATTGGTAAAACCGGTCAACCTCGACATTTTGGAGGCCCGAGAAATAATTTGCTGTGAGGCCAAATAATATCTAGTTATGCCACTAAAAATGTTTCTATGAAGTTCACCCAAAAAGATTGTTTTGTACATAATGAAAAAAAGTAAATTCTAAGCAACTTATAAAAAAGAATTCAACGTCTTTCAAAAATATTTCTAAATATTTACAACTGAAGGCATTTGTCTGTCCCTTGATGCTTTCTCTACATTCGCTCCTGGACCTCACTAGTGAAACAATGTAGCATAAAATGTCACCAAATAAATGTCCAACAGATAAAAATCCCAACATGGTTAACTAGTCTTCTGTTAATGCAGTAAACCAGTACTATGTAGGATAAACATCCCAACTGACCCAGATAATTTGAAACCAGCATTAATCATTAAAAGGCTAGTGCAAGCGCTGTGGAAATCCCAGTGTAATAAACATAGAGCGGGCATAAAGTACCAGGTACGAATGATCAATTTGAGTTTTAACATATTAAAAGAGATAAGCATTCGTTAAATTAAATTCATGTAAAATCATCAGATGTTTGCTTAGAAAAGGAAAATGGGAAAGAGGTAAAGATAGAATCGGTCCCATCTCGGACTAGTGAGGGCCAATTAAAGAAAGAGAATGAAGCAAATAGTGGACAGCATGATGGGATATCTTTACAATTTTTAAATTAAAATACAGGTATAGATCTGTTATCCAGAATTCTTGAGACCTGGGATTTTCCGGATAAATTATTTTTCTGTAATCTAGATCTTCATAATAAACATTAATAAGCCCAATAGGATTGTTTTGCCACCAATACAGTTTCATGTAGCTTGAATGATGCAAATAAGTGCAAGGTACAGTTTTATTATTAAAGAGGAAAAACAGAATCATTTAAAAACATTAGATTTGTTTGGAATTGATTTATTGGGAGATGGCCTTCCTCTAATTCAGAGCTTTCTGGATGGTGGGCTTTTGAAAATGGGATCCCATACCTGTATATTACAAATGTAATTGAAATTTAAAAAAAGGTTTTCTCTATGCAAAAAAGAATAAAACTTGTTTTTGCAAGGAGGTCTCTGAGGTGTCCTGTTTTGTAGTGCATTAACAGGTTAGCTGGTTACGAATATCACATACACCTAATATGTATATGCACTGCTCAATGAATATCTAATACAGGGGAAAATATATCTTATTTTTGTAGAGGGCATCTTTAACAAAGGTAGGGGTGGGTGGGGGGTTATACTGTTACATTAAAGGGGTTGTTCATCTTTAAATTAACTTTTTAGAATGATGTAGAGCGCGATATACACACAATCTGCAAATTTTTTTATTATTTGCGTTTTTTTTATATATCTTTTTAATTAGAGTTGTCATTTTAGATACAAGTCCTGTAAAATGCACTCTTTCTAAAAGTTTCATGTTACATTTTTCAAAACAAGGGCGAACGTTAACATAAAAGAAAAAATAGCCGTGTTCACATTTGTTCGTACAAACTTACAACTTTGGATCAAACTTGTTGCCCATTTGTCTTTCCTTGTATTGAGTTCTTGTTTTGTAACCCTGTCTTGCTAAGAAACAAGCTCTCATGAATAGCTATAGTTAGGATCATCGCGAGTCCCTATTGTACCATAATCCTTCAGCCTATTATTTAAAGATTTTCTAGGTCTATCCAAAAAAGCCACTCCTGGTAACTAAGAGCCAAACTTGTGCGCTCTGCACTAGCGCTGTGGACACCCCCTACCCCTGTCCAGCGCTGAAAACGTGGGGAATGGGTGGGGGGGGGCGGCATATTGAAGGCTGCCTCAGGCGGTGATAGCGTCTGGATCGCCCCTGGGGCTATCAACCCTAAGCTGAACCAAGTCCTGAACAGATAGCCAGGGGAGCCCAAGGTTGCCATATTGGTATACATTTGCTCTGGGTCCCTGATAAAAGGGAGGTAAATTTTTCATTCATCATTATAGCGGTTATATGAGCCTTTAATTTTGGTATTGAGAGGGGAGGACTCTTCCACAATTTCCAAGAAATTCTTGTGAAAACAGTGAGAACAAATGCGATCAATTTTCTGGAATTACCATTGATATTGGCTATCCAGTTATTAAATAATGCTATCCATGGGTCTTTCTGAATATTGATCTGAGTGATAGTCAATAAGTCCAAAGACTCTTGACCAAAATCTCTGAACTAAAGGGCACTGCGACCATACATGGAACATTGTTCCTTCACCTTCACAATTCCTGAAACAAGCAGAGGGTTGGGATGGAAACCTTTTATGCAGATGTGAGGGAGTAAGTATCAACGGGTAAGGACTTTGTATGAAGTTTCAACAAACAACCATTTACTTGTACCACATTTTCTCCAGTGCTTTTGGGTCTAGAGTTTGCCTTAACTCCTGCTCCCACATTTTTATATATGCTAATGTGACATTAGGGCTTGATACTTTTTATTCTGCAGCTCATCAGTTTGCAATTTCTGTGATCTAGTTACTACGGCCCACATTACCCTAGTAACCATTCATTGATGTGAATAAGAGACTGAAATATGAATAGGAGAGGCCTGGATAGAAAGATGCGTAATGAAAAATATCAGTAACGATACATTTTGTAGCCTTACAGAGCATTAATTTTTAGATAGGGTCAGCGACGCCCACTTCAAAGCTGGAAAGAGTCAGAAGTAGAAAGCAAATCTTTCAAAAACTATAAAAAAAAGAAACTAAGCCCAAAGTTGCCTAGAATTAGCCATTTTATAACATACTAAAGGTGAACCACTCCTTTACGGTCAATTCGACTGGCTCAGCAGAGCCCCTATAGTCAGATATATAAAAAGGAGTAAGGCTATGGTCACATATTGTACTATTTCTTTAAAGGGAATACAGATAGAAATCATCATTAGTTTATCCAAAGGCTTTCACCAGCTTATTGCAATACTAGTTATTAAAGGGGATATAGAGAGTGATATTCTGAGACAATTTGTAATTGGTTTTCATTTTATATAATTTGTGGGGTTTTTTTTTAGTTATTTAGCAGCTCTCCAGTTTGCATCAGCCTGGTGCTAGGATCCTAATTCCCCTAGCAATGATGCACTGATTTAAATAAGAGACTGGACTTTAAATAGGAGAGGGCCCCCATTTGATAACTGAAGTTACAAGAAGATGGCAAATAATTAAAAAAAAAAAAAAAAGAGACCACTTGAAAAGTTGCTTTGAATTAGCCATTCTATAACATACTAGAAGTTAGGGATGCAGTGAATCATTAATTTTCCTTTGTGAAAGATTCAGCCGAATACTGAACCACATACTATTTTGCATAAGCTAATTAGGGGTGGGAAAGGGAAAAACATTTTTACTTCCTTGTTTTGTGACAAAAAGTCATGTGATTTCCCTCCCGCCCCTAATTTGCATATGCAAATGAAGATTTGGTTCAGCCGGGCAGAAAGATTTAGCCGAATCCTGCTGAAAAAGGATGAATCCTGGCTGAATCCCGAATAAGGTGCATCCCTACTAGAAGTTAACTTGATGGTGAACCACTCCTTTAAACCTGTATATTTATAAACTTAATAGGTACATTAATAAGGTATCCTTTGTTTGTTTGTAGAATTTCAATAATATAATAATTTATAGCTATATATGTAGTGTAAACCGATACAAATGAATGCACATAATTAGATACATATTTGTATAGCCCTGATGGAATATGTTGCAGCTTTATGAATTAGGACCAATCACAAAAACAATGCTAATTGCTTAGGTTAGGGATTTCTGATGTAGTTCTGCTGTGCATCATTCCCAGCCAAATCCCAGCACATAGGTATGCAGCCTGCCAGTGTGTGCGGCACAAGTACAGGGACGAGTGAGTGAGCTCATGAGACAGAGCAGATCTATTACAGCACCATCTCATGGTTCAATACGTTCCTGTAATGAGATTAAATGCAGTTCGATTTTCCTTAGTATAGCTTCAGGCCCTTCTGTGCCAAGCCTGGCTTCAGCTCAAGTCTCAGGACAAATGTATTTGTATAATGTCACCACCCATCAGCCTTTGTATGCGCAACAGGCATTGTGTTTCACTGTATTATTTTACATTTTAATTTAATGGATTTTAATTGAGTTGCGGTCAGGTGCCGGCACTTTATACGGGGAAAACAAAAGGCACAAATTCAATTTAAATCCAAAAGTCACTGAGTCGGCTAATTTTCCATCTTGCCGTTTCCCAAGTGCTTGATACAGGGCGATTCTATGAATTGTATGGCAGCCCTATTTCTTCTTCTTCTACCTGAAAAAGAGAGAGGCCACGACCAATCTTGCAGTCAGAAATGCTGCACAAATAGTTCATGTTGCATAATACAATGGATTATTGTATTCAGTTTCTGCTACCAGAAATGGAAATGCTGCCATATCGTATATGGCCCATCGTACACTACATCATCTGTCATGAATGGCATTTCATTATATTGATGGAGTAAAAGGTAATTAAACAAACGAGGCCATGAGAGAGTAAAAGCATTAGCCTGGTCCAATCAATAACATAAGGACATTCTTAAAATAGCCATGTCTTAGGCCTGCAGCCAAATGCTAAAGTGATCTATACATGGTGGGGAGCCCTTGGGACCTGCACTTATTAATACTGGGTGGGGCAGGGCTGACACCAAGCAACACAAATAGAGGTTAATTACTAAACTCGTTTGTTTGGGAAAAAAAATCTTTTTTTATATTAAAAAAAACAAACTTTTGAGATTTATTATACATCAAAGCTGCTAAAAGTCCGAATACGAAAATCCGTCATCTCAAACCAGTCAAGGTCATGTATAAGTCAATGGGAGATGTCCCTTTTACAATTTGAAGATATCATAATCTGTGCTGGTTTTTGTCCAATAATCCAAAAAATGTGGGGGGTTTTCGGGGTATAGTCCGAAAAAAATAAAGCGTTTCGGGATTGAAATATGAAAAATTTGTATGATGCAGGCTTTTGTGGGAGTTTTTTTTTTATTGATAAAGAAGGTAAAATTGCGGATGGGAGTTTGGTCAAAGCTTGGCTTAATAAAAATATGAGATAAATTTGAGTTTTAGTGACTAACCCCCATAAGGTTGTCCCCTTACCGTCAATAACATTGTAGTGATGTTGGGGCACCCAGTGCTCTTATTTAAAGCTGGATATACATGTCCATTGCCTTTTGTGCCCAGAAGCTCATATGAATGCAGTATTGAGCCATATAGAATACAGATTTGCACCCATACATGCTCCTTGCAATTGGAGCACCAATATACCTGCCCAGTTTGTTGAGGAACTGTGCACAGAAGATGTAAAGGGAAAAGACAGAAGGTGCTGGGAATTCCAGGCATCAGAAGGGACAATTGTGCAAAAAGTGAATGCTGCTATGAACAATGCTCAGTAAAAATGTCATTATTCTAACACACATCCTATGTAAATTGCACCCATTAGAACCTGACACTGATTTCCCAAATGAACGCCAAGGGGCAGATTTATGAAGGCTTGAATTTCGAAGTTAAAAAAACTACAAAATCAAAGTTTTTTCGATCGAAAACTGACCATTTTCGAAGAATAGGCCAGTTTTCAATCGAATAAAAAAAACTTTTGAATGCATCGTCTGATTCGAACGATTTTGCCCAGAAAAAAAAATAATTCTCAGAAACACGCCTTAAAGGCATCCTGTCATGGGAATTTTTTTTTTTCAAAATGCATCAGTTAATAGTGCTGCTCCAGCAGAATTCTACATTGAAATCCATTTCTCAAAAGATCATAAAGATTTTTTTATATTTCATTTTGAAATATGACATGGGGCTAGACAAGTCATGTGACTTGTGCTCTGATAAACTTTCATTCACTCTTTACTGCTGTACTGCAAGTTGGAGTGATATCACCCCCTCCCTTCCCCCCTCCCCCCAACAGCCTAACAACAGAACAATGGGAAGGGAACCACATAACAGCTCCCTAACACAAGATAACAGCTGCCTGGTAGGTCTAAGAACAACACTCAATAGTTAAAACCCATGTCCCACTGCGTTCTATTCAGTTACATTGAGAAGGAAATATCAACAGCCTGCCAGAAAACAGTTCCCTCCTAAAGTACTGGCACAAGTCACATGACCAGGGGCAGCTGGGAAATTGACAAAATGTCTAGCCCCATGTAAGATTTCAAAACTGATTTAAAAAATCAGTTTTCTCTTTTTAGAAATGGATTTCAGTGCAGAAGTCTATTGGAGCAGCACTATTAACTGCCATGACAGTATCCCTTTAACTCTTACAAATGTACAAGGAACAGGAAGAATAAAATGGATATAAACAGCTTAAAAATACTGGGATGCTGCATTTCCTTCCCACCCGGTGTAAGTGATTTATCTACGTTAGGTGTTTCTCTGCTGTTGCATGGCAACCGGTGACCTTAGTGCCTGCAGAACTGCACAAGACTGAGTGTATGTACAGACATCCAGCTGCTCTCAATTGCATTTGCACATGGAACCACAGAAAAATATCTCAGGTATAATGCATCTATTAATGCTTAGAATTACATTTTCTCCCTTAATAAACAAGCTTTTGTTGATATCTCCAGGGCTACTAAGAAATGATTGTGCCCCATAGTATTAAGCAGGCTTCTAGGTTATTAGCCCATCAAGTGCCTGAGCACCCTAAGGAGAAAGAAGCCCTGATCCACTATAGCCATGACTCAGCATTAGGGCTTACACATGTGCGTTTTTACCTGTGTTCCGTTTTGTTCCGCAGGGGAGCGCAGGAGTAGACACTAAATTCCTTTGAAGGGGCGCTGTACTCACACAGATGTGTGCAAGTCCCAAACGCGGGTAAAATGCAGCATGTTGCATCTCAACCTGGTTTGGAGCCTCCCCTGCGGCTGAACGGAACGCAGGGGAGCGCAGGTAAAAAACACCCATGTGTAAGAGCCCTTAGGAATACAATAAATCCAGGATTCGGTTCAGGATTAGGACAGGATTTGGCCTTTTTCAGCAGGATTCAGCCGAATCCTCGTACCTGCCAAAACAAATCCTAATTTGCATATACATTAGGGTCAGGAAGAGAAATCACAACTTTTGGTCACTTTTTTCCTTCCCTAATTTGCATATGCAAATTAAGATTTGCTATGGTATTCCCTCAGCATGGCCAAACCCCAACCTGTGACTGAATTATTTCAGTTGGTCAACACCAGTGTCTGACTATGGATGCACATTTCACAGACTTCTTGGATGCGGTTAAAATTCAACAAACCTTTATTTCACATGCAAGATTAAACACTTATGTTTTATTTTTATTCTTTTATTGGTTAGTTTCTAATGTTGCTTTTTTCCTATTTTTATTTCAGGATTTGGCCTTTTTCAGCAGGATTCGGCAAATTCTCATACCTGGCCAAACCAAAACCTAATTTGCACTCTGTGAATAAGACATTTGCACCTCTTGGGGGCCCCTCTGCCACAGGTCCCCATATTGGACTCCTCTCTATCCTCTCCCCTGGTCTAGAAGCACATAACCTTTTGCATTTCCCTGTCCTGCACCGCCCTGAACTGCCACTATTTCTGACTTACTTGCTACAAATACAGATTGCTTCATGGCCTCTTTCCTCAACACAGTTCCAAGGTAAGGAAGCTTAAAGGGGAACTGCTATTGCTACAAGCATGTACCAAAATTAGTGAATTAGTAATAATTAGAACACAACCTTGTTTCATTCTATTTTTCTTTTTGCTTTAGCAATGTAAAAGATCTAAACAAGCAGATCTTTGGCTGACTTAATAATCCACACGTGGTGTAAATTTGTGCTGAGCCAATAGTTTGGCCACTGGGCCAATATCTGGATATCTGGAAATATAGACACTTGAAGTTGGATCACATGATGTGTATGGATCCATGGTACCTCCAAAGGAAATTCTTTGCAGATTCACCCCTACTTTCTGTGGTGTTTATACAAATGGCCTGCAGAGGTCACTGTGCACATGAGTTATGCTGTGTATACACAGTACTGTCTATATTGTTTTTATGTTACTGATGTGTTATGGCTGCATGAAACTGCTAATAAAGCACTGTTTTACTCTGCTCATCCTCAGCTATCAAAACACAACAAATTTGGCGACGAGAAGTCTCTACTACCTCTGCAGCAGCCTGCAGCTTTTCTTCCAAACCCTGGTGAGCCTACCATACCTTTTACTGCATGGATCCGTTTGTTTGAAAATTACATTATTGCTGCTGACCAAGGGGAGATTTCTGCTAGGGTTGCCACCCAGCCGGTATTTTACCGGCCTAGCCGGTAAAACACCAGCCAAGGCCGGGGCCGGTATTGCAAATTTACCGGCAATGTAGCTGAACCCTAATTTCTGCTGATAGAAAGCGTGCTTTACTTATTCACTGCCTGGGAGCAGAGGGACAGCATATATTCTATACATCACCATCACCTGATGAAACTTATGAAACTGCTCTGCTATAAAGAACTTTTTTGTGCCAAGAGTAAATGTGGTTGCTGAAAGATATAAATTCAGTGTAATGGCGAATCCACAGAATAATTTGTAGCAGCTTTGAGAGAGCTGGCTGTTACCTATGAGTTTGGGAATCTGGGAACAGATGAAATGCTAAGAGACCAAACAGTGGGAAAAAAAACAGACACGCATTGCTTAAATGTGGCCATACAAGTAGAGATCTGCTTGTTTGGCGGTCACCAAACGAGCGGATCTCTCCCAGATATGCCCACCTTGAGGTGGGCGATATCTGTATTATCTGATCGTGGGCCCTAGGGCCCAACAATCGGATCATAACGGAGGCCATATGGGCGGTTGAATCGTGGGACCACATCAACGAATAGATGCGGCCGCGATCAGACGGGATTTTTAGTCCCGCCCTATCGACATCTGGCCGACTTTTGGGCAGATATCGATCGGTGAAGCCCGTCGGAGGGCCCCATTCATGGGCCAATAAGCTGCCGACTTGGTCTGTCGGCAGCTTTTATCGGCCCGTGTATGGCCACCTTTAGAGAGAGACTGCTCCTAGAGCAGGATTTAACCCTTGCAAAGGCTATAACAGTTGCTAACCAAATTGGAACAACAGTGGCAGAGGCTAAAACTCTCAGTCAGGGAATTGCTGGGAATGTACAGACTGTGTATCCAGTACTGTGCCCTAATAATGCACAGTCACAGGCAAAATACAGTGCTACGGAAAGGGATTCACTGCAAAACCGTGCAGCAAATACAAATAAAGAATACAACACAACACACTGCAAACTATGCTACATGCCCTGCAAAAGCTGTACAGTGCCGTAAATGCTCAAAGGTAGGTCACTTTGCGAGGTCTGCCGTAGTTCTGCTAAAGATGTTCATGAACTCACTACTACAAATGCAACAATATTCAGTGTGGATAAAGCTGGTACATTTATTCCAGACAAGTTTATATGAACTGTCAATGTCAATACTGCTGACAAGGGAAACTCCATTAACCCGATGCTTGATTCAGCTGTTTCTATACTACCAAAGGATATATTCTTGAAATACTTTGCAAAAGATACGCTTGTTGCACCTCCCCTGAGACTGGTTAGTTACTTAAAGGATTCAATCCTTGTGCTTGGTTGCTTGCCATTGACTGTACAATTTGAATCAAATACTGCAAAATGTGACTCTTACACAAGGTACAAGCGTGTACCTTATGGACTGGCTTCAGCACCGAGTTGTTTTCAAAGACTGATGTCTTCTATACTCCATGACATACCTGATGTACAATGCTACTTGGATGATATAATGGTCTACGCTCCAACTATCGATCTTCATGACAAGTACCTAGAAAAAGTTCTGAAATGCACGGATTCTGGAGGACTGAAACTGGACCTTTCCAAATGCCACCTCAGACATGGTTACTACAGACGCCTCAGTCTACGGCATTGGTGCAGTTCTCACACAGATCCATGCTGATCATTCAGAGAAAACTGTTGCATTTGCATCCAGAACACTTACAGAGAAAGAGCGTAATTATTCAACTGTTGAAAAAGAAGCTCTAGCATGTGGTTGGGCAACAGAACAATGGAGAACCTACTTATGGGGTAAAGAATTTACCTTATGCACGGATCATAGCCCTTTAACTACACTGCTTACAACAAAGGGACGAGGAAGAGCTGGAATGCGTATAGCTAGATGGTCAGCAAGGCTAGTGAATTTCAACTACAAAATGCAATACAAACAATACAAACGTTACTGCTGATTATTTGTTACCTTTTGCTTTACCTGCAACTTCTGATACAGGGGATGAGGACATAAAGTTGTAGGACTGACTGATATATTATCATCTACAGCTGCTGATTTTAAGTAAGCTTGCCTCACCTGTCCAATCAAGCAAAACCACGGGACATCTTGCAAAGCAAATGGCCAAATGCTGAGAAGAAACTCAGTCCTGATCTTCAACCTTACTACAGGATTAGACATGAACTGTCCTTAGTAGATGGCTATGTAGACCGTGGAACTCACCGCTTACTGGTACCAGAAACTTTGCCAGAAAAGCTCATACAACTGGCATCAAGGAATTGTATGAACAAAACAAAAAGACTACGATTGGTTAGCAATGGATGCCGATGTGGTAACTGCCATTCATTCTTGTGTTACTTGACAAAACAGCTATCACACATACACCACCACTTCAGCCAGTACCATTCCCTGATTCAGCATGGGAAAAACTTCAGCAGAGATGGTAATCCAAAGGAGTTCACATCAGACAATGGACCACAATTTCTGTAGTTAGAATTAAGAAACAGGAATACTGAAACAAGGACAATCTAAATTTACTACACCTCTTACAGTGACACGGCAGCGAGGACCATACACATGTGACGCATATGGAATGCAAGTTGTCTTGCTCCTGCTAGATTTTGGAGAAACTCCATTTGATGAAGGACATTTTCCTTCTCCTGATGCAATCCGCAATAGGCCTGAAGAAAGTGAACCTATAGGCATATTGAGAGAATCAGAAAACTACCTGGAGCGACCAAGGACTATGTGATGTGAAGAATGTATATTATTGCTTTAAGATGCATACTTTTTAATTTTTGTTGTTTATTACATTTGCCCAAATGCTTTCCCACTATAGGGGGAATATGTGGTGTTTATAAAAATGGCCTGCAGAGGTCTATACTGTTTAAGAAGGAAAGAGTTCATGTTACTGTTGTGTAATGGCTGCATGAACCTGCAAACTCTGCTCAGCCTTGGCTATCAGAACACAACACTTTCCTGCCTTTCTCCGGCCACCGTTCTTGATAATTAAAATTATTGCAGTTAGTCAACACCAGTGTCACAAGGACTTCTTGGATGCGGTTAAAATTCAAAAAACCTTTATTTCACATGCAAGTTAAACACCTGATGCGTTTCATGTGTTACCACACATAATCCTAAGTATAAAATACAATTAACAAAAAAGCAGTCGGAACAGACGTGGTTAGGGCCTTTACACATGTGCATTTTGAGCTGCGCTCCCCTGCGTTCAGGTTTCAGCGTTCAACCACAGGGAAGTGGAAGAGTAAACGCACCCCATTACTGTCAAGGGCGCTGTACTCACACACGTGCGCATGTAAGCACCGAACCTTGGGGGAACGTAGCATGTTGCGTTTCTCCTGTATTTGTTGCTTACATGTGCTTGTGTGAGTATAGCCACCTTGACAGTAATGGGGTGAGTTTATTCCTGCGCTCTGCTGTGGCTGATCGCATGAAACAGGAATGCAGCTCTTCACACTGCTAGACAATTGTAACATTTGTTTCTTTTACCAAGCATGATCCACTTAAAGGTAAAGGCACACCAGGCAATTCTGGGAGATTAGTCGCCTCTTCTTTGAGGCGACTAATCTCCCCAAACCACTTCCCCCTGTCTTGTGCTGGCTATAATGAAAAGTTGCCCAAACGCAGGTGCACGTGTCATGCCACAGGCGACTTTTCATTATAATCGGCGCAAGACGGGGAAGTGGTTCGGGGAGAATAGTAGGCCAAAAGAAGATGGGATTAGTCGCCTGGCGACTAATCTACAAGAATCGCCCAGTGTGCCCAGTCTCCCAGAATCGCCAGGTGTGCCCTTACCCTTAAATTACTTAAACTGTTACTGATTAAAAACAATTGTATCCACTTCGTATTAAAATTCAAGATGAATTTTTTATCCCTTATTTACAGGTTTAATACAAAATTCTCTAATTATTATTATGTTACTGGCTAATGTTTAATTTTGCTTTTTTTTTTATTTCTTAACACTTTAAACAAATTTATTTCATTCGTTTTTAGATTACCGTAGATCATTATTTATGTTGTTTATTGTTTTTCATCCATTTATTTCCAAGCAGAGATGGTCACACTGGCCAAGTTGCGCAAATAAACTCCACATGTGTGACCTCTTTGTTGATTCTGCCTTGTTAAACATCTGAAAATGTAATTACACTGTACTGATAACTTAATGGGAGACATGTGAAATCAGTTTGGGGAAGGATCTCATGAGAGAGTTCGGGATACTGGTAGACCATAGGTCTGCTTCTCTTCAATAGATTTCCACTCAGTATGTGGCACTTAAAGGAGAACTAACCCCTATAAATGAATAGGGCTAAAAATGCCATGTTTTATATACTGAACGTGTTGCACCAACCTAAAGTTTCAACTTGTCAATAGCAGCAATGATCCAGGACTTCAAACTTGTCACAGGGGGTCACCATCTTGGAAAGTGTCTGTGACACTCACATGCTCAGTGGGCTCTCAGCAACTGTTGAGAAGCTAAACTTAGCTGTTGTTGCAAATTATCCAGCACAACATGAGGTTGGCCTGTAATATAAGATGATTATTAAATTATGATGCTAACTGCACTGGTTTCTGTGCTGCCATGTAGTAATTATCTGTATTAATGACTAATCAGCCTTATATTGTGACATTTCTATTCTACGTGTACTGTGTACTGAGTGGGTCCCTAAGCTCAGTAAGTGACAGCAGCACAGAGCATGTGAATCAGTGAATCAGAAAAGAAGATGGGGAGCTACTGGGGCATTTACTGGGGAGACACAGATCTTTACTGCTAAAGGGCTGTGGTTGCCTTGAGTTGGTAGAGAAATCCAAAGCATAATGTACAACATTTCTAACTTACTTCTTTAGTTCAACTTTCCTTGTCCTTTAAATACTTACAGTTGTTTCACACAGGTTGGTAATTGTGTAATTAAAGGGGTTGCTCACCTTTAAATCAACTTGGTACGTATATAGATTGATTTTCCGAGAGAATTTGCCATGGGTTTTAATTTTTTATGATTTGTGTTTTTTTTTTTATTATGCTTTTAATTCAGCAGCTATCCAATTTGCAGTTTCAGCAATCTGGTTGCTAGGGTCCATATTACCCTAGCAACCATGCACTAATTTGGATTAGAGACTATGAATAGAAAGAGGAGAAATATTATAAAATTAGCAATAACAATACATTTGTAGCTTTCCATAGCATTTATTTCTAGATGGGATCAGCAGCCCCTATTTGAGAACAGGGAAGAGTCAGAAGAAGGAGGTATACAATTAAAAAACCTATAAACATAAACAAGTGAAAAACAAAAGTTGATTAGCATTAACCATTCTATAACATACTAAAAGTTAAAATAAGGATGAACTACCCCTTCTAAGCAGCTTTTCAATTATTTTTTTTTTTACAGCTTAATTATTTGTCTTTATTCATTGGATTCTTCCCAGCTTTCAAAAGGGGATCACTCACCCCATCTAAAAAGGAATGCTCTATAAGGCTACAAATGTATTGTTATTGCTGCTTTTTATTATTCATCTTTCTATTCAGACTAGAGTCCAGCGCGGGTCGATTTTTTGTGACCTGTACCCACAACCTGCAATCCGCAACCCGGACCCCCATTCTTAGCCACCTGGACCTGCTACCCAAGCCGCAAGAACCTTATCTGCAACCCGGACCCGCTGGCCATGGAGAATAAGGAAGTGCGGTCATGCTGCCAATCAAGAATCTGGAAGTCATTGTAACCGGAAGTGACATCATCTGAAGTAGGTGTGGTCAGAAAAATTTGTAAAAACTACTATATAGAAGACACGTGGCCTGCAGAACCGCCAACCTGCACCGGAAAAGTCTACCTACAACCCACAGGGTACCGCAGGTTTTTGCGGGTAACCCGTGGGTACCCGACCCGCTGCAGTGCTCTAATTCAGGCCTTCTCCGATTCATATTCCTGTCTTTTATTCAAATCAATACATTTCTAGGGTAATTTGGACCCTAGCAATCAGATTGCTGAAATTGCAAACTGGAGAGCCGCTGAACAAAAAGCTAAATAACACAAAAACCACAAATAAAAAAAATGTAAAACAATTGCAATCTGTCTCATAATATTCCCTTTGACACAATACTACAGTTAATTTAAAGGTGAACAACCCCTTTAAGACTTCCTTCTTATTAAGCTTTGAATGCATTATTTCCATTTTTCCATAAAGAGATAGGAAAAGTGGGATAACACACTGATTTTGTGGAAAAGCCTTATTCTACTTTTATATGTGGTCTGTGTGCTGATGCAGAACTGTGCCTGACTAATACTGGAGTTCTATGCATAAGGCACATTCTGCGTCAAGTCCATAACCTCTCTTAACAGATATATAGATAAACAACAAAGTGGCTTTGGGGTTAAAGACTGCAAACATGGCTTGATAATAAAATGATATTTGTGGAATGTCTATCAATGCACTGCAACATTTGAAAGCAGATTCTTGAGGGTCAATGAATCAAGTGTTTGGGGTTGGCAGTATCCAAAGCAACAGCCCATCCATTCATAGAACCTGTGGCCACAGAGGCCAGAATATGAATTAGATCATTGATCAGATGAAAGCACTTGAATACTGTACATCATCTCTCTTTAATTACGAAATCTACACAACAATAGAAACATCGAAACAGCTTATGCTTACCCCTACAGTCCAGTCCCCACCCTTTCAGTATACATCTGGCAGCCCTAAACTATAGTAGTTCCTTTGGAGGGACCATTAGTGCCCTTTTCTCTCTCATATTCAGAACTATCCTAAAAACCGAATACTGGTCTTGGCACTCACTGTGACAACTCATGACATCTTGGCACATATTCTCCCTTTGCCTCTACAATACCATTTTTGCTCTAGTAATCACAGTTTATTTAAAAACAGATACAACAAGGTTATAGCTTTGGAGGGACACACCAAAATGCTCAAATATAGTTCTAAAAATTTGCGCTTAGTTTCCTGAAGAACCTCTTAAACCTGTGAAGCTCAATGGAAAAGAAGATGCTCAACAGGATAGAGAAGGTTAATAGAAAACCCACGCAGCGCAGAAAGAGCTCATATACAGATTTTATTGAGTTTTATATATATACTCTAGATGGAACAAGTCAGTGAGGGTGACTAAGCAGATGGCAAATTGAAGGTGTGCAGTGATGTGCTGCAACGTCATGTAGGACAGTTGCCCAAAAGTAAGCCTCTGTGCTGGGTCCATTATAGAAGATTTGGTATTAAAAACATCTCCACAAGGTTGCACTGGCAGCATCTGATTGAGTGAATGCCCTTATTTATATTGACAAACTGCTGTCAATGTCCATTACATTCTAGGGGGCAAATTCACTAAAGAGTGCAACTTCGTCAGCATCCACTTCGCAGCCATCGCAACACTTAGCCGGGCGAAAATTCGCTCAGACAACGCTAATTCACTAAAGGGCGTAGTTGCAACCAGGGTGCCGAATAGTTGTGAATTTGGATAGCGTTACTTCGTCAAGCAAAGCGAGGTTGCACTAGCATTGCCTAATTTGCATACGGCGAGAAGTTAAAGTTCAATGGACGTATATGTTGCAGCAAATACATTACACAAGCCCTGGAAACCTTAATAAAAGAAAATAGAATTGTTATATTGACCTACACATATGCCCACTGTATAGTTTATGTTCCATATGTTAAATGTAGGGGGAAGCCGGTTACCCCAAAAAAATGTTACGATCTTTTGCAGAACTATAACCTTGTAAATATGAAAAGAAGCTAGAGTTCTTTTGGGACTTAGAAAAATTTTCAACTATTTTTTGAACTCCTATCTACTCTATTGCACTTTGCCTGGTCTGAGGTGGCGAAGGCAGCTCTGGCGCAAGAGGTAATGTTCAGTAAAATCCGCATCTTAGTGAATTGGAGTAATGATGCTCATTCACCAAAGCGAAAATTCACCTGCCGTTAGAGTGCAAAGCAACACTAGCTTACCTTTACTACGCTGGCACTCGTTAATAAATCAGCGAAGTAGTGAATTGACGTCACAATGGTGAATTTCGCTAGTGTTAGTCACTTCTCCCTTTAGTGAATTTGCATCTCTGCAATAACAACTCACTAATTTTAAATGTAATCTCATTATAGTAACTACACAAGGGCACTAAAATTAACCTGATGATTTACCAGGTAAGGAAAAATTTTTGCCCATGTCAGTAGATCCTCCTTGATTTTGCTAGTCACAGCGCAATCATTTTAAAGGACACGTAAAGTTATAATTACTTGGGAATGTGGTGCCAATTAGTTAGGATAACCTGGAACCTCGGGCCTACACTCACCTTCTGTAAAGGAAATACACTGCCCAATGTACATTGCAGCTCAGTACTGCACTGCCATGTTTATTAATTTTCCCCACAGATCCCTTATAGCAGTCCAGAACAGTTGAATGCACAGAATATTACACTGTCCTACTTCATTATACTGCACATGTGCCTGTGCAAAAAGTCCCTTTGTCATTCCAGTCAAGTAGCAGGCATACTGCCCTAGGGAATGAAGACCTCTCCACCTGGCCTAAGAAGAGGAGGAAGGCCAGACCAAAAGCACATAGCAAGAATGCCTGCTGTACCTGGGAAAACAATTACCGCAAACTAAACAAACCTTACATGCACCAACCCGCCCCCGATGATGTCACAAAAGGGGCAGGGCTAGTAGTTGCGTCACTATAACAGTTGAAGCCAGCACTGTAAGGTCCCAGGTGAAAAGAGCGGGCAGAAGAGCTCAACCCATAACCACCCGGAAAGGGGGGGGTGCGAGGTTGTTCTGTACCCGCCTGACCCATGGGTATCGGGCCAGCCTGCACATCACTAGTGCACAGGCAATGCTTTCAATGCTTTCAATGCTTAAAGGAGAATTCAACCTGTGGGGAAAAAACCTGTACCCCCACCCCAGGTAGAGCCCCTCCCTCCTGGCTAACTACCCCCCTGGGGAGATGCCCCATACTGCATACTTACCCTTCACCCCAGATTCTTCCAGCTGAGTTGCACGCAGCCATCTTCCACGATCTCTGTAAGCTGACTTAAGCTGCTTACTGTAAGCAGTTTGACTGTTTGCGTAACTGCGCATGCGCAAAATTACGGATGTCCCAGTCAGCTTACAGAGATTGCAGAAGATGGCTGCATGCAGCTCCACTGGAAGAATCTGTGGTGAGGGATAAGTATGGAGTATGGGGCAGGTCCGGAATGGGCTGGTGGGGGGCTGTTTGGGCCTCTCTATCATTGGAATTCCACAGCCTATTTTGAATCCTAGTCCAGACCTGGTATGGGGCATCTCCCCAGTGGGGTAGTTAGCCTAGGGGGAGGAAGGAGAGGGGTCTACCTGGGGTGGTGGCTACGGGTTCCCCCCCCCCCCCTTAGGTTTAATTCTCCTTTAACTATATACAGGAAAGAGCTCCATATCTCTTGCCTTGCCTATGATTAAGTGCCCACAAGGCACAAAACAAGTAAGGATACTTTTTTGGATGGTTCATTATGTTAAATAAACTACTTTTTAGTTACATCAAGTTTTTGGAGTAAAGTCCGGTTTGTGCCAGCCTACAACAAAAAACTTATATATACCAAACTGCCTCCCTGAGCTGAAGGTCTCGGGCTTGAGCAGCTGGACCCCTGTTAGTATTGGCAAGTGTACATTGCCATCTACACTTCACCTTTCCTTCTTTTTGAAACTGCATTATTGAGGAATTCTCCCCAGCAAACAATGCAACATCACCCCCTAGTGGTTATATTGAAGAGTCACTTCTGTTCTATGTATTCACACCTCCCAACACATGTAATGTACAACTAGTCTAACCACACATAAAGTGTATATTATTTATATTTTTAGATATGCACTGTTTAAAGGGTTTGTTCAACTTCAGGCACCTAGTTGTTTTTGTATAGTTCACCGGAAATAATGACTTTTCCAATGACTTTCTATTTTCTTTGTGCGACTGCTTTTCTAATATTGAAGTGTAAAGTGTCATTTAGTTGATCTATTTCAGGAGCAGAATCTCTAGGTTCCATTACAGGCAGCTGTTAAAATGTATACAATAGTTGCTAATACTCCACAGATGCTGCTGAGAAATGGATCAACTACATGTTGCAAAACTGTAACAGTTTAGAGCAGTGATCCCCAACCAGTAGCTCATGAGCAACATGTTGCTCTCCAACCCCTTGGATGTTGCTCCCAGTGGCCTCAAAGCAGGTGCTTATTTTTGAATTCCAAGTTTGGAGGAAAGGTTTAGTTGCATAAAACCCAAGTGTACTGCCAAACAGAGCCTCCTGTACACTGCCATTCCACATAAGGGCTACCAAATGGCCAATCACAGCACTTATTTGACACCCCAAGAACATTTTTCATGCTTGTGTTGCTCCCCAACTCCTTTTACTTCTGAATGTTGCTCATGGGTTTAAAAGGTTGGGGATCCCTGGTTTAGAGCATAAAAAATGTAAGGGAGAAGAATGCGGAGCTCACCTATTCCGTGTGTACTCAGAGCCGGTTCCCCTCCAGCAGCTGCCCGCAAGGCCCTGACAGGTTCACAGCTCCCCGTCCATCCAAGTAAAAGTATATACAGACCAAACCAATGGCACTGAACTGAAGAAAACGGGAAGCCGATTGCTCTGTTGCTGAAAAGTGGCTTTATTGATCAAAGATTGCTTCGGGTGGCAATGAGTACAAACAGTCTAAGAGTTTCGTGCCCTAACTCATGGCACTTCCAAGTCTGTATATACTTTTATCCCTGGTTTAGAGTCTGCACCTGAATTACTGATCTGCCAGACTCAAACACCAGAGACACCAACATTCAACTTATATTTGGAAAACAAAGGTAAAAAATAAATAATTGAAAGTAATTGAAAAAAGAAAAAAAAATTCTATTTCTGGGTAACAATCTGAAAACAACTGAAAAAAGTGTTTGGAAGGTGAACAAACCCACACACACACACACACACACACACATACTCTGACTGTTGAAACAGTGTAGCATAAGTCAGATCTCCTCCAGGTCAGTTAATCAGCAGGCTTCAGCTCAGGCCAGGACTGGCAATCTGTGGGTTCTGGCAAATGCCACATGGGCTGCTGTATGTTGCCATAGAAACTCAATATTTATTGGGCTGGGGGGGGGGGGCTGTTTGGGCCTCTGTGCACCTGAAATGCCAGGGCCTATTTTGAATCCCATTATCCCAGTCCAGACCTGCTTCCGCTACACTGTTTCAGCAGGGCAGAGAATACAGAGACAGACAAGCAGATTTTGACACAAATGCTGGTGTAATGAATGAATATTCCATTTTCTTTCATTCGGCAATAACACAATTATTTGGTGAAGTTCCCCTTTAAGCCTAAGCTGCTCATCAGGCCGTTCACAGGTGGAGAATGGCTTTGTCATTAGGAATTCCTGCAGCCTAAATTATCCGCGTGTACAGGGTGAGGGTAGAGACCTTTGTCGCCTGCTGCTGAACTACAACTCCCTACATACACCTCCAAATGATGGGATGCTGGGAAATGCAGTTTCGTCGCAACCAAGCTCTCCCCTCAATATATCCAGCTGTGTTTTTATATATACAGAGACCTGGGTACCACCTGCCTCAGACAGACCCCCACACCCGGAACCCCGAGCTCCACGGACTGTCTGTCCCAAGCCTCACCTCGTAGCCTCTGTCTTACAGTCTCAGCTTCTCCTCAGACAGTCTCTTAATCTGCCTATGTGATTCTCCCTCAGGCTGAGCGGGTGCCTGCCATTCAGCCTCTTGCCCGCTGTCAACTGGCTCCACCCACTCAGAGCTCGCGCTTTCACTCACAGACGATTCACGAGCGGCGCCACGCCCCCTCACGTGCCTTCGGAAGCAACGCCTAGGCTACGTCTTTCAGCCCCTCCCGCACATTCGTGTCTTGTTTCTTATTTCAAGCCCCTCCCATTCCGCTTTTATTTTTTTACATCAAGCCCCACCCCTCCTGCTCATTATCCTACTTGTTTATTAGTTCAAGCCCCGCCTTAACAACGAGACGCTGTCGCAATTAGCGGCTACGCCCATTCCTGTTAACGCGCCGTCCTGTATGATGAAATTGCTGAAGTAGGTGCCAGCTCTGCGTGTGTCTAACTATGGCTCAGTATATTACAGAAGGTTTTATTAGTTACGTGCGAACTGTGCGCATTGTAGGCAGCCAATAAGAAATCGAGTTGGAAGCAATTCCTTGTGCGTAGAAGTGCGAGCAGATCGTGAGGTAAAATAAACGGGAATATTCGATTTGATGGCAGCAGGACTCTGGTATAAAACTAGAAGTTACTGTTCTCCACAGAAAAAGCTTTTTAGAACCCTCTGCGTTTTAGGAATAAGAGATATTTGCCAAACGTGAAGTGAATGCTCAGTCTGGGTCCCTCAGCATGGTAGGGGCAGAGAGCACAGAACAGCTAACAGGTGCAAATATGATACTTTGTAACACTTTTGAGATAAGAAAATAAGTAATTGTAACAGGAGCAATATTTTCAAACTTTCATAATCTGCCAAATTTTGCAAAATGAGCATGGTAATTAGGGTGTGTGGCCACAAAAATTGGCGTGGTCAAAAAATTAGCCACGCCACTTGTCCCTCTATTTACTTCTAAAATGTTGGGAGGTATGTTATAGCATCCCCTCTGGCATTTGCCAGAACCCACATATTGCTAGTCCGGACCTGCTCCCATGCCAACAATCGGTACAACTAAAGAGACATCTGCCCTTGTAAATATGGAGATGGCATAATACCATAATCCCTGATTGGATATCAGCTGTTAATGGCTTCATTTTGGCCTGGTACTTTGGCCAATAGATTACTGACCTAGCAAAAAGGCCACACCAGTGGTTTAGTTTTTTAATGTTGGGGTTCACCTTTGTTAACTTTTAATATATTCTAGAAAGGCCTGCATTTTTTTAATAGTTTTTGAATTATATGCCTTGGCTTCTGACTCTTTCATTGCCCCATCTAAAAAAACAGAAAATCGTTCCTGTACTGAGTGTACTCGAACATGGCAGTGGGCTCCTGTCGAAGACGGAACAGGAACTTACAGGTGAATAAATTAGCCTCCCTTCCCCCTTGCTGCTGTCTTTTTGATTTCTAAACTCCCCCTTACTCAGGGTTGGGAAGCCTTGCCCACTGCCATGCTCCAGTACAGGAAATGAAAATCTCGGTATGTATTGATTTTCTGTTTTCCTGTTACTTACACATGGCATTGGGCACCATAGGGATGTACAAAAGCAGCCAGGACATGGGTGGGTTATGCAAAAAGTTCACTTATTTAAATGCACAAACCAAAATTGGAAAGGTGTTTTTCAGCAAACCTCAAATTTGTAATGTTTGATAAAGGTGTCCCACAAACTCCAGACTGCTGCCTTGCAGATATCTTCAGAAGTTACCTGGGCTCGGAGTGCCTAGGAAGCTGCTATACCTCTGGTTGAATGTGCTTTAACCCGAGAAGGTACTATTTAGGACTGGTGTGAATATGCCACTGTGATGCATTATTTTATCCATTTAGCCACTGTGTTTTTGCTAGGTCGATTTCACATTCTGGTACCTCTATGGAACCTCTATGGAACTAGGGTTGTCGAAAAATGTAGGTAGTATGATGTCTTGAGACATATGGAACTTGGATACTGCTTTCGGGGTAAACTCATTGAGCGTCCTTAGGACGACTTTGTCATGCCAAAAGTTTGTTTGATTCAGCTGAATTTCGTTTACTTTTCTTGTCGAAGTGATAGCAAGAGGAAACGGCAGCTTGATATTAACCATTTTGAGAGGTAGCTTGTCAAGGGGTTCAAAAGGGGTCTATGTTAGGGCTTTCAAAGCGAGACTTAGATCCTACGGGGGAACCTTGATTTTGGATAAGGGTCTTGTTCTTTTAAAAACTTGAACAAATCTTTTGGAGCTCCAGTTGATGCCTGAGAAGTGAGAAATCACTGTAATCTGCTCAACCGCAATTCCACTCCACTTTGTAAGAATTCCACTATTTGTATTTCGGAGATCAGCATGGGAGATGTATTTCTGTTGGAGCACCAATCTGAAAAATTTCCATTGTGGAGTGTTTTTTTTGGGTAGTTTTAGGGTAGTAATTGAACCCTCTGAAAGGCCTAAAGATCTCAATTTTTCACCTACAAACGCCAAGCCGTTCGTGCCAGTTTTTCTGGATGGGGGTACATTTGTGTATGCTGAATGAAGAGGTCCTGTCTCATTGGCAGTTTCCAGTAATTCCTGGAAGTTGAGGTTGAGGGAACCATACTCGTCTCGGCCACCATACTCGTCTCGTCCACCAAGGAGCAATCAGGACTACATCGGCTTGGCCTTATAGTATCTTCTTGATAACTTTCAGGACCAATGCTAGTGGAGGAAATATGTACAGCAGTCCCCACTTCCAAGTTATTGAGAAGGCATCCACCAAGGTTGCCTCTGGGTCTTTCTTCCAGGAGCAAAAAGCTTGCATTTTAGTTTTGAGCCTGGATGCTATGAGATCCATCTTGAAAGGACCCCATTTTCTCCAGATTGTTTTGAATACATGATTGTTTAGTCCCCATTCTCCTTCCATTGAGGGAGACCTGCTTAGTTTGTCTGCAATCTTATTCTTCCCTGGAATGTGAATTGCTTTCAGATTCAGGTTCTTTTCTGCCCAGGTAAGTATAATTATGGTCAATGATAAGAGATTCCAACATCTTGTACCTCCTTGATCCATGAGGTAAGTGACTGCTGTGGTGTTGTCTGATTTTATCATCACTGATTTCATTGATATGAGAGGGCTGAAGGCTAAAAGACACAGATGGATCGCTTTTAGCTCCTTCCAATTGGATGACTTCTGGCTCTCTTCTTTGTGCCACCAACCTTGAACTTTGTGCTCCCCCAGGTGACCTCCCCATCCTGTACTACTGGCAACTGTGGTTATTGTGATCCAAGAGTCTATCATCAAGGGCATTGGAACAGACAGGTTCTCTGCTTGAGTCCACCAAGTCAGGCTCCCCAGTGTTTCTTTCCCCAAGTAGATGAGTTGGTCTTGAGCCCCTTGATTCCCATTCCATTGGGAGAGGAAATTGAACTGGAGAATTCTGGAATGTAGTTTTGACCATCTGACACAGTCTGTCGTGGAGATCATTTTCCTCAGTATTCTCTGGCAAATTCTTGCTGTTGTGATGGGGTGAAGTATGAGTTGTTAAGTTTGAGAAATTATATCCATCATTCTTACGACTGGAAGACTCAATAGCATCCCTTTGGTGTCCAGAATTGTGCCTAGATATTCTAATCTCTGACTGGGAATAAGCATGGATTTCTCCTTGTTTATCTTCCAACCAAATTGCTCCTAGTAATTCCTTACTACCCTCAGATGATTCCTCAGAATTGCCACCCACTGGGCTTTGAGGAGAATGTAGTCTAAGTAGGCATAGCCTTGAATTCCCATGAGTCTTAGATTTGCTAAGACTGGGGCTAGGCTTTTTGTGAAAATCATTGGAGCTGTTGCTAATCCAAAATGCATGGCTGAATGGCATTCTGAATGTAGGTATGTTCAAATTCTCGTTGAGATTTTTAAAATTTAGAATGACGCTGTATTCTCCATTTGTCTTTCTTTGCAGGAAGAGTAAAAATCCTGTATATCTTTGGTCTGGATGGACTCTTGAGATCACTTTGTTTTGTAGTAGATATTTTATTATAAGCTTGAGATGTTTTGAAGCTTCTTTTGTCCTTGGCTTGTCTGAAGAGGTAAAAGAAGTTCGGGGTTTCTTTGAGAATTCTAGTCACTATCCTTTTGATACAGTATCTACTGCCCATTGTTCTCGTATATTTTGAGCCCAGACTGCCTTAAAGTTCTTCAATCATCCTTCTAGATAAGACAGCTGGACTCTCACACCTTCATGCTTTTTTGTCAGCTTTGGGCTCTCTTTTGAATCCCTGTGGAGTTTGGAAATTCTGGCTTCTGGTTTTCCATTGCCTAGGATTGTATATTCCTGGTTTATATTGCCTTGTATCTCGAAAGGAGTTACGCTGGTTCTTGTAATTGAATTTTTTGTCTCTCCCATCTTGAGGTAAGAAAGCCGATTTTCCTGCAGAGGCTTTGGAGATGATTTGACCCAGCTTGGCTCCAAATAATAAATCCCCCATAGCATATAGAGCATAAATTATGCTTGGATTGTGAATCTGCGTTTGTGTCTAAACCAAACAGACCTCCTAGCTGCTACTGCCAGTCCCATTGCTACGGCTGCCAATTTGACGTTACTGAGTGAGGCTTAAGCCGAGTAGTCATTGGCTATCTTGATGTTGTGGAGAATCTCCAGAACCCCTTTAAGAGTGTCTTGGCCATGGCCTTTTTCAATCAAAACAGACAGATCATACACAGGAGCCATTGATCAAAAACAATCCAAAGAGTCTAGGAATACTTCTGCTGCCCCTTGATTATAATTTTGGCAAATAAACATTTTTTAAATTTCATTTACACTGCAGAACTGTGAACCTGAATGTGAATGCCTGTCCAATCCATCTGTACAATAACTACCAGTAATATTTTAAGATTAAATATCATAATCCATGCAATTTGAGGTAAACAACATATGGGACTATTATATAACTATTGCTTCCGATTAAGTATACATTCTTTACTGAAGACAATGTTACCAAACTGGTGAGAGTACTAAAATCCCCCCTCCCTCTCCCCTCTATCCTTACTTTTCTTTCTTTCTTTATTTTACCCCTATTCAGTTTTTTTTTCTTATACTATAGTCGAGAATACAACAAAGTGGTTACATCACAGGAAAAATGATATGATATGACATATGATATGAAAATGATATGTAATGAATAAATGGATACAACTTCCGACTGTCAAAATGTTAAATAAAAAGTTTAAAAAAAATCTTAATCCTGACAAAACCCACGAAAAGTTCTTGCATTTGCCCAAAAAATAATTGTGCATCAGTGCATCCCTGTTGTAAATTGGTCACTCAGCTGTTCTGTCATTTTTTAGTCTCCTGAAATCTGGATTTAAATTGTGCAAGGTTAGACAAAAAGCCAGTTTAAATGAAAACATTAGGGTACATTTACAACATGCATATAACTTTTTTTTACCCACAATGCAACCATTCTTTTTCAAAATGTCAGCACCGTGGCTCCTACTGCAATAAGGCAAAACACATGACAGACTTTTGCACAAATTGAGCACCTTGTGCTAGAGTCCTGCAGCGGGTCGGGTACCCGCGGGTACCCGCGGGTTACCCGCAAAATCCCGTGGTACCCTGCGGGTTGCTCGTAGAATTTCTGGGTGTGGGTATAGAAGCAGGCCGGTGGTCCTGCAGGTTGGCGGGTTGAGGGTCGGGTCGCGGATCCTCGCTATAGGGATTTTTACTCCTTTTTGTGAGCATTTCCACTACTGATGATGTCACATCCGGTTTACAATGACAGCACTTCCTGTTTTACTCCTTTTTTTTCTGATCCTGGCTACTTCCGATGATGTCACTTCCTGTTTATGATGACAGCACTTCCTGATTCTTGATGGTCAGCGGGTCCGGATCACGGGTAGCGGGTACGGTTCGGGTCGCGGGTCCAAGCGGGTAAAAATGCGGGTCGCGTGTTCGGGTTGCGGGTACAGGTCGGGTTCGGGTCCCAAAAAATGGACCCGGGCAGGACTCTACCTTGTGCCTCATGCACCAAAACATGATTGACAGAGCATTCACATTAGGAACAATTGATACACATAAAGGATAAGTAACCCTTAAAAATTTTAACTCTGAAACTGAAAATAGTGTCAATTGAAAAAGGGACTAGAAAAGCCTATAAGGAACGATTTAAAGGGAGACTGTCATGAGAAAACATGTTTTTTTAAAAACGCATCAGTTAATAGTGCTGCTCCAGTAGAATTCTGCACTGAAATCCATTTCTCAAAAGAGCAAACAGATTTTTTTATGTTCAGTTTTGAAATCTGACATGGGGCTAGACATTTTGTAAATTTCCCAGCTGCCCCTGGTCATGATTTGGAGCTTTAGAGATAATGGGTTTCTGGATAACCAATTCTAGTTAGGAAAAGGGTTTTCATTAGATTTCAGTAACTGCCTTGATAGGAAAATCTCATAATGTCAACTCCCTTACAGCTAGGGTAGAACTACATAGGCGATTTACATGCGTTCCTATGCAAGGCGAATATAAGGTAAGAAATAAAAATGTCGGATGTTGTTGCAGCATGCCCGACAGGCCAACTACTTACCTAGGATTTGGCTCATGCAACATGACCCTGTTATTTGTCACGTTGGAACGTACGTAAGCGCGCCATTATCGCCCATGTAGTTCTACTCTTAGGACTCTTCCAGATGAGGAGATTGCAGGGAGAATGCATTTTCGAGCGATTTTCAAAAGCGCCGCGTGTGAATAGGTGCAGGCGACTTTACACATTAGCGGGCGCAAGACTGGGGGAAGAGATTCAGGGAGATTTGTTGCCCCAAAAATGCGGCGATTTGTCAACAAATCTCCCTGCAATCTCCTCGTCTGGAAGAGCCCTTAAAGGGACGGTTCACCTTTAAGTAAACGTATATTATGTAATAAAATGCCCATTCTACGCAATGTTTCCATTGGTTTTCATTATATATTTTTTTATAGTTTTTAAATTATTTGTCTTCTGACTCTTTTGCTAACCCTATCTAAAAATCAAATGTTCTGTAAGGCTACAGACTAATTGCTGCTACTTTTTATTGCTCATCTTTCTAGTAAGGTTCTCTCCTATTCATATTCCAATCTCTTATTCAAATCAATGCATGGCTGCTAGAGTAATTTGGACCCTGGCTACCAGATGTAAATTTGTTTTTCCCTGTTTTATGACATTAGCATTTTTTATCATGAAGGTGTAACCTGAATTCCCTCTGCTGTGTGGTCTGGCAGAACAGCAAAAAAAAATAATTTAGTGGAGTAGAAAGCAGCTGCTGAACTAGAATTGAGTTCTCTGCCACATTTAAATAAGATTTAGCGATTATGCATGGCCATTGTCCAGTAGAACAGTAGGGGGCACTCAGGCTACACTTCCATGAAAAGTGCTGTCAAAACTGTTAGTATCTTATCAAGAAATATATAACAAATCTGTGGAAAAGCACACTGAGTAGTTTTAAATGCTAGAGTATATATCACTTTTAATACTTTTAGCTCACGATTATATTTATAAATGGCACCTATATACACAGTTCTATAGCCAATCCAATACTTTTCTAATGCTATCACAGGTTAGAAAATACAAGCAACAATAAAGCCTTTCCTATATGCAGATCATGGGACAAAAGAGACAGATAGAAACTGAGAATGAAGACATTTCGGTAAGTGAAGCATCGCTTTTTAGTGCAACACCTGGAGTGATTTTTAACTAAGCGCACCTCAGTAACAGATATATGGTGGCGGTTTAATGGGGGCAAGGTATGTGTATGTATAATATAAACATAACTTACCCGAACACCTCATATTTTTATCTCCTTGCTGAGACCCTTTACAGTTGACTTTTGCCTTCAGCAGCTCATATGGTGTACCTATTGTTTATGGAGTTATTACCATACTGCATGGTGCAGTAATTCAGTATATAATATATGCCATTTTTGGCCATGTTCATTTTTAGGGATTAGTTTTTTTTAGTGAATGGAAATTCAGCTGCCTGGGACAACTTGCCTCATTACAGGAACACTGTAGGGGGGATTATTATTCCTAGATAGACTGTGAACTGGTACATTTGTGTGGAAGTGTTGTAGACATCCTCCTCTATTTTTACTCATGCTGGGGTAGAACCTTTACCCCATCCCTCCATAATAATATGTGGGGGAATACTGCATAGTTTTTACCCAGAAACCCAGTGATCTGTCATTTTGCACAATGTTAGTAGTGATAGGAGGTGCATGCAAGAATGGTGGCAGTAATACTGAATACTGTATATTGTACAGTTGTGCTCATAAGTTTTCATACTGTGGCAGAATTTATGATTCCGTAACCATTTTTTGAGAATATGAATGATAACACAAAAACTTTTCTTTCACTAATGGTTAGTGGTTGGCTGCAG
>CM044447.1:114944278-114971956 GCA_024363595.1 Xenopus borealis | reverse complement strand
ATAATTACATTATTGCTGCTGACCAAGGGGAGATTTCTGCAGCTAGAAAGCGTGCTCTACCAAACACAACAAGTTAGAGTTGAAATATTTCTGGTCAGGTGATCTCTGAGGCAGCACACAGACCATCATGAAATGAGATATTCAAGGCAAGAGATGTAAAAGGGCAATATTTACTTAAATATATATTCCAGTTTGACAAGATTCTTTAATATGCCACTTAATTTGTTGCTCGTGCATTCATTTTGGGGTTATAGTTTTCCTTTAATAACTCTGCCACTAGATATGCTGTTATTTTTTGCTCTGGATGTTGCTGTCTTGTGGGCAAATAGGATAAAGGATACATGCCATTGCTGCAGTTTTGTGATATCTAAGCAAACTATTTATTTCCTGTTATTTCTTCCTATAGTAGTGTTCAGCTTCTTGATGAGTAATTGTGTCATGCAAATGGAAAACTGCTTCCCTCAGCTTCTCAGTGTTTTATTAAAGTATAAGTTGTATTACTCATGTATCTCAGCCCTGGAATTATAATTAAGCATGAACATTAATTTCCAAACCTCTTATATTATACACACTGTTGTTTGATACTTAACTGTATTCTCAGATGGGTCAGCAATAGTGTGTTTATTTTGGCTGGATCTCAGTTGACGTCAGCGTGACAGCAAAATCAACTCCAATTCTTCAACTAATGGGACGGAGAGGGTTAAGAACTCACCGAGGGAGGCTGGGTGGAAGATTTTCATTAGTCTCAATGACCTGCAAATAACTGACAAGCACTAACCCATGACACATGAAATGAAAAACCTGATAGCCTCCTTACCTAAGCAAAATCCACTTGCATCCGGATCGTCTCTGGGCACTGGTTAGGTAGATATCTTATAAGAGTAATGGAGAGTTGAATGCTAGAATTGGATGACTAATAAGGGGGATCACCCCACTCTGCATTCTTTTAATCCAATACTATGCATCGTTACAGCCCGGTGGTACCTAAATGTACAGCTTTATAAACCTATTGGCACCCAGCCGTACATTGTTAAACTCCCACTGGCAAGTCCTTTCTGCATTACAGTCCCACTGGCACCAAACTCTACATTTTATATGGTCTAATCTTACCCATCTTGGCATATTCAGTTCTAGCCCTGGAGAACCAATAAATGAAATCTATACCCTGAAAAGACATTCAGCCCAGTAGGTCCCAAGGTGAGAACAAGAAAGAGACAGTGAGGAAGGCAAGCTAAGATGGTTCTGGAAAAACATAAAGGTTGAGAGACCGCACTGGAGCAGATAAAACTGTTGTCATTCAAAAAGTCACAAGAGGTATGAGATATTGCAATAGATCCAGACGAGACCTCTTCAGAACCAAGGTCCAATTTCACCAAAAGCGACAGTAAAGCAACTGGAAACACCATTTATGAGTATGGTCACTTTATTAGTATGGTCATTCCATAATTCCAAGAGCTTTACCTGGAGCAATTGTGTTCCAAGACTCCTTTTTAAAAAACATATTTTCTTTTATCCTATTACAAGATCAGCCAAACAGTGCTGATCAGGTTAACACCTTTACTTCTCTTTTTAAATGAGTCCCTATAATAGATGTGGGTTCTGTATCCTCTCTCCCAGCCTTCTTTCTCCCTCTCTGGCTCCAGAATCAGCTCATTCATCACTTGCTTCTCTAAATATTATACAGACATTTCAAACAGCACCAGAGAACTTCCCTGACAATTCTGGCAACACTAGGGTTAACACCTTCACCCCCAGGCCTTTTGCTGTCTAAAGAGAAATCTTTCGGCAGGGACTTGGTCCCAAACTGCAGACCCCCTCTGGTGCCCAGGGTATCAACCAACTAAAGTGCAGAGGTCAATATTCCCCTGGTGATAGGTCCTATAGCCTCTATTATTCAGATTATGGGTGGTATTATGTTTCTAATTGCCATATGCTGTAAGTAATACTATAAAAGAATCGCATACACTTTAGAGAAAGATGTAAGGTTCGGGGTCTTGTACAACTGCAGAAGCAATCTGCCAGATTTCTACCTTGTTACATCATATGGGGGAGGCCTGGTTTTTCCCATAGGTTCTATAAGGGTATGTAATACAGTTCAATAAAAGGGAAGAAACCTCTGTGGCTCAGAAATATACTTTCATATGTGTAATACAGGGGTCGGATTTGCAAAGTTTGGGAAAATTAGCACATCTAATGAAGAGACCAGGGAGCTTTGTATTTCTATATACATCCTATGAGACATATATTGCTGAGAATACCTAGTGCTTGCTGAAGGCTCTTCAGGGCTGAGGATCTGTGCATGTCATGGAAATGCTTTAATATTTCTTAATACAGGGACCTTAGGGAGGGGAAGGCACGGAGAAATGCAGGAAGCTTCAAGGGAAAGTTTACATTTCGTTTTTTAAAAAGACAACTAAAGGCCTAAGTTAACTGTGCAAGTATATGCTTCTCCAGAGTATAGTTCACAGGGTTACCACCTCATACTGCAAAGTTAGCAGAGTCCTTACACTCATGCATACCTCCCAACATTTTGGAAAAGACAGAAAGACAGATGAAAAGATTTGCCGTTTGAAGCATGGAAAAAATGTTTTGACCATGCCGTTTGTGGCCACACCCCCCTAACTACCATGTTCATTTTACAAAATTTAGCAGGTTACCAAATTTTGAACACATTTCTGTAGTTTTTATGTGTTATTACAGGTTTGCTCATGAAGGTGAATTGCCCTTTCAACTGCAAGTCACAGTTTCCCCAATAGACCTGCTAAACTTAAATTGTTACAATTGTTTCTTTGCTTATCTTAAATTGTTACAAAAATATCTAAGTGTACCTGCCACATATTTTGGGCTCCCTGCCAACAACCAATTAAGTTTTAGAAACTTTTTCTATGTCAGGGGGCCTGCAGCTCCTAAGGGGGAGGTAGTCAGGACCTAGGAGGAAGCTCTTCTAGAGAGTTCAGTACTCGGTACGAGGGATGATCAAGGGGGTAGTCAAAGTCCAGGCAATAGTTCAATAGGCAGGCAGAGTGGGTTTAGCGTCCGGAATACAGACGAGAGTCAGGATCAAGAATCAGGCAATGGAATGTTATAGCATCCAGAAACACCAAACAAGGAGACCTATACTTGGGTGTCATAATGGAGTCATGGGCGTCATTTTAAACAAAATGTGGTGCCAAAACCGGTGCGGGTGTTGCGACGTACAGTGCGTCTGTTGCAGCGCATTGACATCACGTGCCGCTACCCATGTGGCGGCCATGGGTGCCGCCATTTTGGGAGCGAAGCCGGAGGGAGTAGAAACTGCCCGGGAGCGTTACCCGGAGCTCCAGGCACGTTCGTGACAGTACCCCTCTCCCCACAGGGACATTCTTCAGGACCAAATCCCTTCCATTTGATGAGGAATTATAAAGAACCTCTAGAGAGCCTGGAATCCAGGATTTTTTCTACCTCATACTCCTGTTGACCATCCACAGAGATGGGGAAGGAGGAGACTGGACCGGAGAGCAGTGATTGGACATTGCTGGTTTCACCAGAGAGACATGAAACACATTGGGAATTCGCATCTGAGGGGGAAGTTGTAGTAGAACAGCCACAGTGTTGATGATCTCAGAGATGGGATAAGGACCACTGAACTTCGGGCCCAACTTGGGGGAAGGAATGTTCCTAGAAGAGAGCCACACTTTATCACCAACTTTATATGGCGGAGAGGATCTCCTTCTGCGGTCCGCAAAAGTCTTATGCGCCAGATCACTTTTTTCTAGGTTAGATTTGGTTGCAGCCGAAATAGCAGACATATGGGCTGCGTAATCATCAGCGGCTGGGACATCCAACAGTAGGAAGTCTTGTGGAATTGCCTGCAAATGCTGACCATACATCAACAAGAAAGGAGATCTTCCAGTGGAAGTATGACTTGCATTATTATGAGAAAATTCTGCCCACGGAAGGAGATCAGACCAATTGTCCTGACAGAGGGAGACATGATTCCTTAGGAATTGTTCTAGGGCTTGGTTAACTCGCTCCACTGCCCCATTAGTTTGAGGGTGGTAGGCAGAGGAGAATTGGAGAGTTATACCCAAAGCTTTGCATAAGGACCGCCAGAACCTGGATACGAACTGGGATCCTCTGTCAGAGACTATTTCCACTGGGAAGCCGGAAAATATACTGGATGAAGAGCTGAGAGTTCTACCTCAAAGAATAGTTTCCGCAAGGGGATGAAGTGTGCCATCTTGCTGAAACAATCAATAACTACCCAGATGACAGTATTCCCTTTCGATGGTGGCAACTCTACAATAAAGTCCATACCTAAGTGAGTCCATGGACTGGAGGGAATGGGTAGGGGTTGCTATAACCTATGGGGGTGAGTGTGACTAGATTTAGTAGTGGCACAAACTGTACAGGCAGCCACAAAGTCTTTGACATCTTTATGGATAGTCAGCCACCCGACTAGACTTAGTAAAAGTTCAAGAGTCTTTTCAGGACCGGGATGACCAGCCTGTCTAGAGCTATGAGTCTGTTGCAAAATGGAGAGGTGCAAGTCAGGAGGTACAAACACCATCCCATTGGTGTGTCAGCAGGAGCCTGACCAGAAAGAATTTGTTCAGCAAATTGAGGAAGCAATGATTCGGGAAGAAGGAATTACCGGATCTTGCTCCTCAGGATGACGATCCACCGGGGTGAAGCTTTGAGACAATGCGTCCGCCTTACGATTCTTGGAGCCAGGACGGTAGGTCAGGATGAAATTGAAGCGGGAGAAGAACAGAGCCTGCCTTGCCTGCCGGGGATTTAATCTCTTAAGAGTCTGGATAAATTCTAAGTTCTTATGATCAGTGTAGCGTGTGACCGGTTGAGGAGCACCTTCCAGGAGGTGGCGCCACTCCTAAAGAGCAAGCTTCACTGCCAAGAGTTCACGGTTCCCGATACCATAGTTCTGCTCCGTAGGGGAAAACTTTTTAGAAAAGTACACACATGGATGTAGCTTCCCATTGACGGAGTGTCTCTGGGAAAGGATAGCGCCAGTCCCGACATCAGAAGCATCGACTTCAATGAAGAATGGTAGGTGCGGTTAAGGATGACGGAGTACTGAGGCAGAATTAAAAGCATCCTTCAGAGACTGGAAGGCCTCGAGGGCCGAAGGAGACCAAGAATTGGGTTTGCCTCCTTTACGGATGAGGGAAAGGATGGGTGCGGGAGGAGAATCCCTTGATGAATTGCCGGTAGTAGTTCGCAAAGCCAATGAATCTCTGAATACTTCTGAGTACTTCCCTCACCTGTGAGCATTGACTTTCCAAGTCTTGGGAAAATATTAGAATGTCGTCCAGGTACACGACTACTGATTTTCCCAGACGGTCCCTGGAAGACGGGGTTATCAACGAGACTGACAATAGACACCCTGAGTGAGGTTTGCAGTTTCTGCACATTTACAAGCATCTCAGGAATAGTGCTGAGCGCTATGTGTGGTTTGCATTCATCTGATGTCTTTGGTTTGTCAGTTCTCTAGTGACATCTCTAACAAAATTTAAATGTTGAATCTGAGTATTTAAAAAGGTCACTGAGGATTTTTAATACTAATTAATTTTTGTTATGGACACTTGAATCACATTTTCTTATATATAATGACATAGTGTATTTTTGTAGCACTATTTATTACAAATTGTATCTTTTAAGCGACAGTACTATGAATGTTTTTTATCACTTTTTTAATTATGTACATTGTAACTATTTATATTATACTATGTCTTTGAAGTGGGTTTTGAATGAATTTTAACACATTGTCACACCTTTCCAATTACCCAATCACACCCATTTTTCCTTTTCCACTCCCACTATCACTATTTAATGAGATTTGGTATTGTGAGCACTTCAGGCTTGATAAAGGGCCCAGTGGGATCCGAAACATTGCCGTTTTCTGGATATACATGGGCTTAATAAATCACAGACTTCACTAAGTCAATATTGGTGTGCTTCTGGATTTTTCGTCACCTGGAAGATGGCAGGGGCATTGCAGAGACAAAGGGCATTACGAGGTATTCATAATGCCCATCCCAGGTATTGAATGCCGTCTTTCATTAGTCACCTTCTCGGATTCTGATGAGGTTATACACCCCGCGAATGTCTTGGAGAAGATCTTGGCCCCTTTCAGCTGGTCAAACAGTATGGAGATAAGGGGCAAGGGGTAGCGGATTTTCACTTCGAAGTCCCAGGTAGTCAATGCAGGGGCGCAACCTGCCGTCCTTCTTTTCAACAAAGAAGAAGCCTGCCCCTGCTGGAGAGGTAGAAGGACAATAAATCCCCACTGGAGATTCTCGTGAATATACTCCTTCATTGCAGTAGTCTCTGCTGGAGATGAGGGGTAAGTCTGACCACGGGGCTGCATTGTTCTCGGAAGAAGATCAACAGGGCAGTAGTAATGCTGATTAGGAGGGAGGAATTCTGCCCACTTCTTGCAGAAGACATCGGAGAAATCCCTGTATACAAGCGGCAAATACATAGAGGAGATGGTTACCCGGTGGAGGGGAGTAAACAGCGGCTTTGGCAATATGAACTCCAACAGGTGATCTGACTGGAGGACCAATCAATGGAGGGATGGTGGAGCTGTAACCAAGGTAATCCCAACACAATAGGAGTGGAGGGACAGGAAAATAATCAGGAAGGACAGTCTCAGAGTGTAAAGTCCCAATTTTCAAAGGTAACTCTCCCATTGTCTGGGAGATCAATTCAGAAGATTATGACCTGTCATCAATTGCAAATGCCCGTAGAGTAGAGGGCATAGGATATAGGGAGTCATCATTCTCTTTGGCAAAGGCAGGGTCCATGGAATTGCCATGAAATCCATGACGTATTTGCAGAAGGCGAGATGAGGCATTAGCGACCAGACCAGGGGCCAGATGGTTCGGAATGCCTGAAGGAACTCGTCAACATCAAACGTCAGTGCCTCATGAGCCAGAGTGACAGCAGCTGGGGGATTCTCCATGACCGGAGGTGTGGGGGGCAGACGAGAAATAAGCGTATCAAGTACTTGCCCAATACGAACTTACTGAGTCTCATACGCATCCATGCAGGACGCCAATCCTCGTAGTGCTCATCCGACATAAGGTATAGCTTCCTCAGTGGGGTCCATGGCCCAAGTATAATGTCAGGGGTCTTGCGGCTCCCAAGGGGTTGGTAGTCACGACCTAGAAGGAAGCCCTTCCAGAGAGTTCAATACGCGGTTCAAGGGGTTAGTTAGAGTCCAGGCAATAGTTCAGCGTCAGGAATACAGGTGAGTCAGTAATCAGGCAATGGAATATACCCAGGAACACCAAACAAGGAGATCTATACTTGGGCACCATAATGTTCGGGGCATCATTTTACACTACATTTGGCGCCAAAACCAGCGTGAGCACTGACGTCACGCTCCAACATAAGCGCACCGGCGTCACTACCCAAGTGGAGGCCATGGGGCCCGCCATTTTGGGAGTGACGCCAGAGGGAGTAGACGCGCCCCCCGGAGCTCCGGGTGGCATTCTTTACATTCTGGCTGTTAAAGGATTTTCATTTGAAGCAGCGTAGGCAGTGAGGACAGTGAGGTTGTTATTGCTGATTCTGTTGATGCTTTTAAAAGGGGCTTGGATGATTTTTTGGACAGACATAATATCAAAGGCTATTTTGATACTAAACTCTACAGTTAGTATAGCTATGGGCATATATGGTTTGTGTGAAAGAGTGGAGGGGTGTGTGTATATGCTGGGTTTTAATTAGGAGGGGTTGAACTTGATGGACTTTGTCTTTTTTCTAGGGATACACCGAATCCACTATTTTGGATTCGGGCGAACCCCCAAATCCTTCGAGAAAGATTCGGCCGAATACCGGACCGAATCCGAACCCTAATTTTCATATGCAAATTAGGGGTGGAAATTGGAAAACTTTTTTTACTTCCTTGTAATGCAATTTCCCTCGGATTTGGTTCGGCTGAATCCGAATCCTGCTGAAAAAGGGCAAATCCTTGCCGAATCCTGGATTCAGTGCATCCTTACTTTTTTCAACCCAATTTAACTATGTAACTATGTTAAGTGCAGACCAGTAAAACTCATTATACTAAAACCCACCTGCCCAAATCCCACCCACTCTCCCACAAGCACTTTCCCCTTTGTGTATCCTTTACATGGAGCTCCTGACTGCATTACCCTATGTATCCCTCTGATGGCAGCCCTGATAGTACAAGCCTGCATGATGCCTGATTCTGGTAGGAATAGCCATAGATAACAAGTGCCAGGGCCAGCTAACCACGTGCATGCGCAAACTGACGCTTTCATGCGGAAGCAAAACTACTGGGCTGAATGAAGGAAACTGTTGGAGAGAGGCACGGGGAAGTCGTCAGAGAAGGTACGTGCCTGGCGCCCCCCTACGTACCACATGCCTACTCTGCCTACGCCTAGTTACGGCCCTGACGAGTGCACCCAAGCAGTGCACTAAATCTTGAATGCAAAGGATGGAGGAGACCCACCCTGGAGGAGACCTACCCTGGAGGAATCTATTTCAGCTGCAATTAGGAGAAGTGGGATACATTTCCCTCTCTTCATGAAGCATCTGTGAAGCTAGATTTCAGTTTTGAGTATTTTCACATTCATTCTTCATTGTGACAGTCAGGTCAGTGCTCAGTTACTTGGGGCAGGGTGCCTAGTAACCAGATCACAATTTCAATGCAAACTGTTAAAGCCAAAGAGCATGAAAAGTGAAATAATGTAAAATCTCTATATACGAGAAAAAAGCACAAAAAGGAGTGTGTGTCTCCAATGTGCCAAGGGCTCAGGGCAAATGCCCTCTCTGCTTTGCCCTAAGCCCAGCCTTGCTAGCATGGCATCTGCTCTGTGTGTTTAGGGAGGGTTAAATGGAATCTGGCTTCGTCTGCTGTTCCGCTGTGTAATGTTTTGATCAGTTAAATGAATGCGTCTCGCCTTGTATAAATATTTCTCCAACGCCTCTGGATCTGTTTCTATATATAAATGGCTTGTCTCACACTCTTTTTATCTGTCGTGTTTTCACCCTGACACATCTCTGTGTCTCCGCTTTTGCCTTTCTTGTCTCCCACTAAGGAAGCTGTCCTGCCAGGCCTCTTATTCAAGTTCTGAAGGTCATGGCAGATGCCTAATGCCAACCAGGAGAACATATTGCATATAAATATATATATATAAAAATATATATAAATAAATATTTATATATATAATTGTATATGTGTATTTATACATATTAGGAGTGCACCAAATCCACTTGACGTTTACCACTTTGAATTGATGGAGCAAGCTGTGAGTGCTTTCAATCATTGGACTTTAATATCTATTGGTTAGCACCCAGCCGTGACAAGTTTGAATGGAGAGTGCCGTTGAAGTTGGATGTATATATATTTCAATATTTTTTGTTATATATGCCAAGTGAAGGCAACTTTCTGCCCTCTAGATTACTTGAACTACAGCTCTCCTCAGCATCCTAAAATATCTGAAGGGAGTCTGGGTGCTGGTAGTTTTAGATCAGGGACATCTGTGATTTCATTTATGCTCCCTAGCGGTATAACATTGCCATCCCATACTTAGAAATGCAAATGCGTGCTCCAGTGAGTAGCATTCCTACTTGCAATGCATATTTGGCGCTCAGAAGAGCAGTCGGAGCAGAGTTACATGAAGTTATTTCTGTGTGCATTTGAATATGTGCACTTAAATTTTATTAAGCCTTGAGCCTGATATTGCAGTGGAAGAGTTTACATCCCCTTCAATGTTTGAGAACTATAGACGGAATTATTTTCCATCAGGCCCAATAGTTATGTCATAATTTTACAATAACACATAGTTTTACTCTACAGTTCCTCTCATCCTAGCCTTTATAGATATCGCTCTGTCTGGTTATCTGTCTGGCTACGTCTAAATTCTTCAATTCATCGAGTCATAGTCTGAACTTTTCACTTCTCCCTTCAATCTCATTTTATTTGCACATTTTTTGCTGATCGTGTTCCAAGACAGTTGTATCCACTGGGGGTGGATGCAGGGCCAGCCAATCAAAACAGGACATTTAGACGTGGCCAAAGCAAGAGATGAAAAGAGTTCCCAATCCCACCGGAGGATACAGAGTAAATAAAAAATTCTGAAGGTGAAATAAAAATGGCATTTACTTAATTAACCCCTTGTACTTACTCTAATGGTATGTGTTGACTTAAATTGAAATGGGACATTTTTGCTTCTGAATATCATGATGGGGAAAGGTGTGTGTCTGCATATTTGGAGGTGAGTGGGGGAGTAATGTGTAAATGTATACTTATAAGGGGTAAGTGCTCTGATGCCTGTGCATTAGGAATGAGTGCGCTGTCGATATCCTGATGTGTACATTCATTAAGAGGGGGAAGGTTCCCTGATATCTATATAATAGGAGAATAGAAGTGTGTGGCTTTGTCCCTCTGTGTATTGAGAGGAGGAGGAAATGTTGGTGCCTTGATATCTGAATCCTGGGATTTGAAGAGAAGTAGATGGTTTGAGATTGCTGTGTATCTGGAGGTGGGATGAAGCATGCGCCTTGATATTGATATAGTGAGGGAAGAGAAGTAGGTGGCCTCAAGTCTCTGTGTGTTAGGAGGAGGAAAGAGGTAGGAGAAAGAAATATACCTTATATATATTTTGGAAGAAGAAAAGTATGTGGCCTGAGGTCTTTGTCTATTAGGAGGATGTATGATATCCATGTACTGGGAGAAGAGAAGTAGATGATTTTTTGTGTATCTGGAGTGGTGATGCAGGTGCCCTGATATTTATATAGTGGGAGAAGAGAAATAGATGGCCTCATCTCTGTGTATGAGAAGGAGGGAAGAGGGATGAGGCTATATATTCTATATATATTTTTTGGAGTCAGACTGAAGTAGACAGACTAATGTCTCTGTGTATTAGGTGGAGGGGAGGTGTAGGTTCCATGATATCCATAGAAGAAGAGAGGAAGGTGGTCTGTTGTGTATTAGGAGGTGGAGAGAGGTGAGTGTCCTCATGACTGTGTAGTAAGGACATGTGTAGGCGCTCTGATGACTACATATTAGTAGATGATTGGTAGGTGCCCTAATTTTAACAGGAGGAGGTAAGTGACTGATGCCATTGCACAATAGTGTAGGTTTTTATAAAGAGCCATGGTAAAAATACGGATGGACTGGTGGGAATTCTTCTAGGCCTGCGTCCACCAAGAGATCCGTAGCTCAGTCTGACCCTGGCCCCACAGGTTGCAAATGATGTATTCCATTGCCATTAAGGCTCCAATGCTTTCTTCTATGGGACTGGTAAATTAGCCCTATATCTATGAGAATTCTATTGTCAAGGTAGCTATTACTAATTTTATGTGATGAATACATCTCATTAAAGCTGGCCATAGACGTAAAGATTTTTGAAAGATCCAATGGTTATTGTGAGACCACGATTGTTTAAAACTATTGTTTAAATGCCTGATGTGTCCATCAACTAAAAAGACCATTTCAGGCGATATTGCCAGCAAAACTGAAGGATCGCAGCCTGCTTGGCCCTGCAAACATAGGTAGATTGTATGGGGACCGATAAAGATTTTCTAACCTGGCCGATCAATTTTCAGACCGATGTTGGATGAAAAATCGTAAAATGTACAATCGTTTGTATCCCACTAACCGCACGATAATTTGACAGATTGGTCGGACTTCCCTAAGATCGGTCGTTCAGCAGGGAAAGATCGTTGCGTCTATGGGGAGCTTTAGGTGAGTGTCCTCATGACTGTATAGTAAAAGGACATGAGTAGGTGCCCTGATGACTACATAATAGGAGATGATTGGTAGGTGTCCTAATAAATGTTTAATAGGAGGAGGTAAGTGACTGATGCCTGTGCACCTGTATAGTAACAGAGCCTGAGGTGATAATTCCATGATATGCATGGCTTTGTAATTACCAGAAAGTGTACAGTTTCCATCTTTCTGTGCTAATGAAGGGCTAGGAATGTTTCTGTTTTTAGCAGGACACATTTGCATATGCAAAGTCCATGGTTAGGAAGGAATGGTTTGCATGTTCCAGGCCTGGCATCCAGTACTGAACAGGAAGGTAAAAATGTTTTGATTCTTTTGTTTTAGGTTTATGATTTGTATTGTAGTTTTTTAGATGAGAAGAAGTTAAAGAATTGTGCTAACTTAATTTTAACTGTGCATGCATTATGGATTGTTAAACTGTGAAATATTTAATAAAAATTATATTGGGACTGAAGGTAAAAATATGTCACTGGTGTATCTTCCGTGGGTAAGTGCCCCAGAAGCAGAAGGCAAAAGGCATGTAGCTGGATGATTGTGGATTAGCAGGGGAGGAGAGGCCTGTGCCATGTGCTTGAGGAGAAGGTGAGAGTTATGGAGCCCAAGGAATGAGAGGTATGTGTCACTGATATCTGGCTAGTGTTTAGCAGGAGAGTTATGGGTTGTTTATGACTGAGAAGAATTAGAATGGAGAGTTTGGTGTCCCTCTCTGGTTGTGTATAGGGCTGGTGGGTTTATTCCCATGCTCTGTGTATGTTTAGGAGCGAGACCTCAATCTATATCCTTATATCTTGGTTCCTTCACAGGTAATTTAGAAGGTCAATGATTTTTGGATTTTGAACCAAATCCAAACACTAATTTGCAGAATTCAATCAATGTTGAAAACAAAATTGCCACTAGCAGTCATCCAGAGCTTTAATTGCACATACCTTCAATGGTTTGGATTTTATCTGAATCCAAATCCTGCAAAAAATGCTCGAATATGGGCTAATTCTGAAATGAATTTGGCACCAAACCCGCATCTACCTACGCTGTGCCAGACTCAAAGCCTTGGGTAAAAACTTTTTTGTGCCTTAAAGTGGTTCTCCACCTTAAATTAGTGGTAATCTGACAGAATGCATTGATTTGAATACAAGACTGGATTATGAATATGAGAGGCCTGAATAGAAAAATGAGTAATAAAAAGTAGCAATAACAATACATTTGTAGCCTTACAGAGAATTTGTTTTATAGATGGAGTCAGATGAAGATGATAATTAAAAAACTATTAAAAAAAAGTTGCTTAGAATTAGCCATTCTATAACATACTAAAATTTAACTTAAAGACAAATCACCCCTTAAACACCCCCTAAACATATTGTGTGTAGCAGTGAATATAATTAAGTCTGTTACATATAATTAAAAGAAAAATTAAGTGCCCCCCTGTATAAGGGTTCCACGTAGAGATATGCCGGCCCAGTGTATTAATGAGGGAAGGCAGGCGGCCAGTGGTGAGAGTGGAGTATGTTCTCTTTTAATCACCGCTTGGCTTAATTGAAATATAAAATGAAGTGTGGTTCTCCTGTTTCCAGGGAGCTGTCAGACGTGCAGGTGTGAGTCCAAGCAGCCTGGGGTTGGCTTGAGGGGGGGGAGAAAGGGCGGCTCTTTTAACTGGAGTTGGGTTACTGGCAGCGATGAGAAGAACGGGAGGAATCCTGCCTCGGCCACAAGGCTCAATTCTTCCTTTCGGAATGAAAGGCAAGAAAACAGACCGCCCCTGTGCACCTGTCCCTTTGCCATGCTGGCCAGCACAGGAAAGGAGCGGGCCGACATTAACCCAGCAGGTACCAGCACCTCAAGCACAGATCCCATTCTATAGCTTATATATCTTATGCATTACATGTGCTGTGAAAATTCTCACTACTTCTGACTCCCACAAAGTATTATTGGAACAGTACTTGTTGCTGCCAAACATAGAGCAAATTCTGACATGGTGTGCATTGGATGCCCACTAGCCAACCTTGAACAACTCTCAGCAGGACTGGACTGAGAATCAAAATAGGCCCTGGCATTTCAGGTACACAGAGGCCCAATCAGCCCACATAGAGGCCCAAACAGCCCCCACCAGCCCACTAAATACTGACTTTCTATGGCACCTTATAGCAGCCCATCTGGCATTTGCCCTAACCCACAGATTGCCAGTCCGGGCCTGACTCTCAGCTTTGGCGTACATTGCAAGTGTATAAGGACTACAACAACATTTTGAGGAGAAACCCCCTTACTGATGATTTTTTTTGGATGTGTTCACTTGGATTAAGGCCTAATGACTGGGATTCCCATGCCATATTGTTTTCAGCCTCATCAAACTTGTGGTTTCAAACAATTACCACAGGGGGTAATGTTGAGGGTTTTTTTTGCCCTTTGGGGTTTAATGCTGACATCATATTTTACTCATTTTATTAGTTCAAGCAGTCCTTCATTTGGTCCATAATTTTTCAGGTTAACTTTCCTTACCAACTGTGCCTACTATGATGTTAAACTCGACATTACTAGTTGTTCACTTACATTCAGCACTGCAGTGCCCCTGCCAACACAGAAACTAGAATTTCTGGGCCATACAGCAAAATAATCAACCCTGGTTTTAGCCCACTCCAACCAGCCATTCCTGTTTCTGTTAATGACCAAATTCGCAGAACAATTTGCCTGTTCCTCTTGCCCAATTAATACTGAATATTAGCTCTGGACAAAGTAAGCAAATTATTTACTTGCAATAAGTCTGTGTTCCCTGATTTGTATGCAGACTGTTGGCCTAAGGTCTTGAGCTTACAAATTTGACTTTAGAATAAATAATTCTTTATAGCCAATGAGCAGTGCCACGTATATGCCCCCTTTTCATTGACAGATGCTGGTAATAATACCTGCATTACATCCTTCCCCATGCCAAAACTGCCCAATAAACAGGTGTGTGGCTGATAATAATGTGATGAATTGTCGTCTCATTCCATTTAAATCTATCCTGGCTCCCCTAGTTTTTTTCTGCCTTTTTCCTGCTCTCGCTCTTACATCCAGGTGCCTCTTTCTCTCTCTCTTTATATATTGCCCTTTCTATACTTCTCCCCCACCCCCTAGATTCCCACATAGGAATGTTCAGATCAGAAGCCTGGGAAGCAGTCAATCAAATTCATGAACATGGGAAAGCAGTGACACACGGAGGTTCCTAACTACAAACCGCAAAGGGTGCTGCACACCAGATGCCTTCAATAAATCCTGTAAACATTTAAGCAAGTGCCAAAAACAAATTTTAGATTAAAAGATTAATAAAGCTGATTGCTGGGCATTAAATAGCCCTGCATTGTACAATGGAACACTGCTGCTGTAATGCAGTACGATGGGGCTGGCGTTTTTAAGCATTTTATCTGGTTTTTAAACCCTAGAACTTTTGGTTTGTTCTCAGGATTCTTGAAGTTGAGAATTTCTCATGTGCATTTGTTTTATGTTCTGCACTTGGAGCCATTGACTGGTTATGATTGGTTGGCAGTTGGATAGTGATTTATGTTATTTTCAGTTATTTAGGCTAAGGCCAGACGGGGAGATTCGGGGGCATTTTGTCGCCTGGCGACTTCTCGCCGCGACTTGTAGCCCCCGAACCTCCCCGAATAGCCACTTACCTAAGCGCACCGGCGTTGCTTGAAAACGCCGGCGCGTATCCACACGGAGCGGCGCGCTTTTTGAAATTGCTCCAAATTGCCTCGCCAGGCAATTTCAAAAAGCGCGCCGCTCCGTGTGGATACGCGCCGGCGTTTTCAAGCAACGCCGGTGCGCTTAGGTAAGTGGCTATTCGGGGAGGTTCGGGGGCTACAAGTCGCGGCGAGAAGTCGCCAGGCGACAAAATGCCCCCGAATCTCCCCGTCTGGCCTAGCCCTAAGACATACTTTTTGAAACATTTCTGAGGGCCATTTCAGGATTAAATGGCACTGAAATTCCTAAGGGTGACAATGTGCAGTGCTAAGGGTGAAGACACCATTTACTCATGTGATTAGAATGTGAATATAAGGAATCCATTAGAACACAAGCAATATAATATCTCCCTACCACAGTGGAAACACAATTGGTAGAAAGTACACTAAAATCTTGTTACTCCCCCCATCTGCTTATATAGAAGTTTATGGGGAGGCAATTTTCTCTTTCACTCTGACTCCTGACACATCTTGGGATTTTCCCATGTATTCAGAATAGCGAAGAAACCAATTTTTTTATTAGGTGTTCCTTTCTCCAGTGGGAGTGTTTATTTCTGTATTGCACCATACCATTGTGGTTTTATTTCTTATGCAATCTTACATTATAGGAACAGCAAAAAATTTAAGTGTTTTAAAGTAATGAAAATATAATGTACTGTTGCCCTACACTGGTAAAACTGCTGTGCTTGCTTCAGAAACACTACTATAGTTCATATAAACAAGCTGCTGAGTAGCAATGACAGAAATTGAAAAAAGGCTATATGGCACAGGTTAAGTAGTGGATAACAGATAAAATTATGTTCTACAGAGCTTATCTGCTATATGCTGTTTAACCTTTTCTCCTTTGAATAGCTGCATCCATGGCTACACAGCAGCATATTTATATAAACAATAGTAGTGTTTCTGAAGCAAACTCGTCAGTTTTACTAGTGCAGGGCAACACAGAATTATATTTGTATTTCTTTAAAGCAATTTCATTTTTTGATGTTACTGGTCCTTTAAATAGTGTATTATTGCCCTCATTTTGCATTCTCTAGCTTGAGAGAGTCATTTACAGTTCCAGTTTTGTCTCCATTAATCTACTTGACCACAACCTTGTTTTATCACCTGTTGTAAACCTACTGTAAGGATATAGGCACAGCGATATATATACTGGGCGACATGGCCTGATCTCATGGGCTATTATTGTAGGTAGAATGGTCTAACAAATTCACAACCCCCAGTGTATGTCTTTTCATAGATCAGGTGCACACACTTTTCCCTTAGAGGTCAATCAGTCAAAGCAATGTAACATATAATAAAAACCAAAACTCTGAGCACTTGGATGCTTTCATTGTATTGGATGACATGAAATGCGTTAGGCAGCCCTTAGTCAACCCTCCATGTGTCATCCATCTCCCAGTTATTGAGACAAGGAAGATTTGTTTCATCAGTCATCTTTAGACAAATAGATAAATGTAGAATCTAGCACAGTAATGAAAAACCTCCAACCGAGACTAACATCTCATCTTGGCCACACACAAGAGCGTCAAAATTACACTCAACAAAACCAAGAGCCCCATGTACTAATAGAGACTGAGGATTTGTTGGCTGATGCACCTACTTTTCCAGTCAAGCCTACTGTGACTTCAAGAATTACATCACTGAATAATAGTCAATGAAACATGCACTTCACTTCAGACATTTATCAGTGCAAAATCACCATGGCAAATATAAAAATATGAAAATCAATATAAAGGTACTGCATCATAACATACCAAAAGGCAGTGTTTTTCCTCTGTCTGCATACCTCATGTCAGCCATTCCCTTCTGACGCATTTCATGCCATTGGGTGTTTCAAAGTATGAAGACCAATATGTGGCTCTTCAGCTGAGTTGAAAATCCAGCACCCTTCCACAATCTTTGGCTTGAAAGGCTTTTGTTAATTATTTAATGGAAATGCAGTGTGCATCTTACTTCTAGCAGTGTGCATCTTACTTCTAGCATAACTTAGATTTTGTCATAGCTTTCCATATTCTATTTTTACAGGGTAAAATTAACTTGCAGTCATGGTCAGACTGCGACCAGAGGATCTATCAGAGGGCCCCAGCCAAGCACAATTCACATGAGACCTTTCTTATTTCTACCATAGTTCTATATGGTACCTATTACAATTAGCACTGCCTACATCCTAAACCTTGATGTCTGGTTCTTGACTTTTTAAGACAAATGAATTAAGAGACTCAGTTCCCATTTGAAATATAAGGGCACCGCTTGTTGTTGGCTTCCTTCTCTGTAATGTGGTTCCTACTCTTTGCCTTAGAAGATGGGTTCTTCATTAAAGGGGTGATTCACCTTCAAGGTAACTTTTTATTATGTTATAGAACTACCATTTGTAAGCAACTTTTCAATTGGTTTTCATTATTTATTTTTGATTGTTTTATAGTTATTTGCCTTTTTCTTCTGACTTTGCAGCTTTCAAATGGGCGTTACTGACCCCCTTCTAAAAACCAATGCTCTATAAGGCTACAAATGTATTGTTATTGTTACTTTTTATTACTGATCCTTCTATTGAGGCCCTCTCCTATTCATATTCCAGTCTCTTATTCAAATCAATGCATGATTGCTAGGGTAATTTGGACCCTAGTTACCAGATTGCTTAAGATGCAAACTGAAGAGCTGCCAAATAACTCAAAAACCTTCAATAATAAAAAATGAAAACCAACTGCAAATTGTCTCAGAATAACACTCTACATCATACTAAACGTTATCTCAAAGGTGAACAACCCCTTTAACTACAGGAACATCCCTGCCTGAGTGGTCATAAATATATTACTCAAATTTTGTACAAAAAGAAAAACACACAGTTACAAGGTCAGATAAATCATTTTATTGAATGCATTTCCATGTTGGAAAGGTGTTTACAAGGCGGGAGCCTGCTCCATCGCCACAAGGAGAAAGGGAATTAAGGACAGTGTAAACACAAAGGAGTAAATCTGTTTACTGAAGGGCTGAGAGTGGGGAAAAGTTGGACAGAGACATGGCTTAAGGTGGCCATACACGGGCCGATAAAAGCTGCCGATAGACAGAGTCTGCAGTTTATCGGCCCTTGAGTGGGGTCCTCTGACGGGCTTCCCCGATCGATATCAGGCCGAAAATTGTCCAGATGTCAATCGGGCAGGATTAAAAATCCCGCCGGATCGCGGCCACATCTATTTGTTGATGCGGTCCCACAATCCGACTGCCCGTATCCTTGTCATTCTGATCCGATTGTTGGGCCCTAGGGCCCACAATCGGATCGGCCCGATATCGCCCATCTCAAGGTTGGCATATCAGAGAGAGATCTGCTGGTTTGGCGATGAGTAGCTGTGAGAAACTTCTAGATGTTGTTGAAGATGCAATAGCACCTAGAGGTCATGCTGTGCTTGCTCTGCACAAATGTGGTGTATTGAATGTGCCTGGGTGAGAAACCCACTAAGGTACTAAGAATAATTAGATGACAATCACACGGAAGCAACTCATTACTCATGTGTAGAGATGAAATGTTTAGCTATTTTGAGTAGTTCCATAATGACAGGGTGAATACTAAATTTTAGAAAAAAATGAAAACATTTTTTTTTGGGGCCAGTACCTCAAGTGAAAATTACCACGTTTTATTTACAAAATAAAAAAGATATATATAAAATAAGTAAAAACTCTGTATCTAATGCCTCCAACTCTGGGGAGCTGGGAGTTGAAGTTGAAGATGTTGAAGAAAAAGCTTGAGAACTGCAGGCTGCTCAGTTCTGCCCTACACTGGCCACCCCTGTAGAGCCAAATGAAGCAATAATAATAATAAAAAAATGTTTCCAGTGCCTGTAAATGAAAAAGGGAGAGGTTTTAATGAGAAACAATTTTAACATGATTTATCTATTGAGATCACAGCACAATATAAATTCATTGCCAGAATCTTTCCTGGCAGCTCCCAAAATGGGATTAATGAAAAGAAGACACATTATGCAAGGCTTTTAAATGGCTGTGACCCCTTTCATGGAGAATTAAATTGCTCAGCAGCCATCTGCATCCCCAGATGTACAGGGCTTACCAGGACGTGGCAGGAGGATCAGTGGTATCTTAGTAGATTGAGGGTGCTGCCTAAATATTGGAAGGTATGGGGAATTATGCCCTGATTCTGAACAACCCTTCTACCATACATAGAGATGTGACTGGGGAGATACACAGCTCTCGACTCTGGATATTGGATACTCCAGTCCAATGCTGGTCTCTCAAAAGACGTATACAATCAGAACATCCTGAACAACTGCCAGTGTAACTAAGGGGAAGAAACTCCACAGAGGGCCCACAAAAAAGGGGCCCCATTAGGAAACTGCTCTGCACCCCCCTCCGTCCTAATTCTTTCTGTGGTTGCCCTATATGTGTAGGTCATATATCTCAGTTCTTCTGATTTAGGAGGTGAAGTCTCAAATGGCAGAGCTCAAAAGAAGCCTTTCTGAAAAGTGGCAGGGCTCCAGGTGGTTTGAGGGTGTGTATGGGTTTAACTGGGCATGGTGGGGAGCAGCAGGGATATAGACTAAATTGTTCCTCTGTTTAGAATTCAAATGCTGGGTGGTATGAGCCGGTTTCCCATGGAACCTGAAGATTGTACCGATGTCTTATTGAGCAACCGTCACCCCATTCTGGACTGAAGCGCTGAAGAGGGCATAACTATAGATACTTTGCATACCAGACATACAGCCCTTCCATGTTCCAAGGTTACTTGGAAAAAAATAAAAATACAAAAAATACTACACAAACCACAAATAATGTTAGTCTTTCCTTCAGAGGCCTAAACTTGTGCTACAGAGCACCACCGCCAAGGACAGTCTTTACTGAAGCAGGTAAAACACAAGGAAAAGTACATTCTCACACTATTTTGCATATATGAACAAAGTTACACAGTTTCCCCCCCTCCTCCCCCATGGTCCTTTTATTCATAGCTCCGGGCAAAGAGTCACCAAATTCTGTGTTCTGTGGCAGAGATTCGGATTACTATACTGTACTCTGCAGGTCTTCATAACTAGGAAAAATTAGGCGTAACGATGGGCCATAGGGCCGACACAACCCAAAATAACATTCTAATCCTACACCTGTTACAGTCGGTCTTCACATGAAGTTCAAGAACAGAAGATTTTGGGCATTCATTGTCCAGATGCACTTTTAAGATGGAATAACACAAGAACAGCTTTTGTACTGAGCTCATCCAAAAATGGCACCAGGTAAAAAGAACGATAATAGCCTTACGTGTAAAGCTATGTCATATTGTTTTCTTTTTTGCTAGGAATCCGCCAGTACAGTCATGTAAATATTGCCCTTTAAGGCAGAAAAGAGTTCTGAAGGAGATTTTCTGGCAAAAAATCCTTGTCTGAGACAACATGGCTAAAGTTTGGCCTTTCTTGTTATCCTCTGTTTACATTTTATGTAAAATTTCCTACAAATGTTTATCAGTAGAGCTGCAGGCGGCCAAGTCTCACAAATTTCTGTTATCAGTGCCTAAGAATAAAGCACTCTGGCCTTGGTGACTCCAGAAAAACAGAATTCCGACCCAAGACATTCTTGAGCTGTTAATGTATGCTACAGGAGCTGTCCTTGTACAGCATGTAGGCATGCAGTGTTTGGAGTGGTTCTGCAATAGGTGGAAAGTATGTACTGCAATAATCTTACTCTACATTCAATGGGTGAGACCACAAGTGTCATAATTCTTTGAGAAGAAGCCTCATTCCACATGTGTGGACCTCGTCTGGGCTGCAGTCTTAGCACCACTATTATTACAACACCTCTAGAATTGTGTGGTATAATAATGTCCGCAATCTCAAAGAGCAATGACTTTTATATACAGGGTTCCAAATGCCTTTAACATCAGGTTTTTTTTAGGGTTTGAGACATTTGCCCTTCTTTTCTCTGCGTTGAAGTTTCCTAAGACGTCGGGTCCAAGCATCCCTCCACTGGATAACCATGCTGTTCTTGTCGGCTGTGAGTCCTGGTCTCTCGCCAGGCCCTTCGCTGCTGCCCATCACAAGGTATCTGCGGCTCAGCATGATTTTGGGACACTTACAAGACAGGTCCTTTATGTGAATCCATAGGAAGTTGTCCCCGCGTTTTATTCTGTCATCTCGGCACTTGTAGACAGACAATATGTTGACTGTGAACTTTGCCCATGAACCAACCATCTCCATCTCCAGCACGTTCACCTGAACCACTGCAGGAAAAGAGACAGTTAATGGAATAAGAGATGTCATTTGCAGCATGTCTCCATCTACATTTACTCAAGTTTTCTGATTTGGTAAGGAAATATAAAAGGTACATTACTATCATGCTATAGCAAGGTCTTTTATGTGGAGGGCTATTGGCTGCCTTTTATCCCAACTCATCCTAAGCTTCATATATTAGCAAACATATGATACTTAGGCACCATGGAAACATTACCTATTTATGTGGACTTTTCAAGGTCAACCCTGTTAGTGTGGTTTATGCTAAAGAGAATTATTTTACTGCCTTCATTATTTTTCCAGCTTTCATATGGGGTCACTGACCCCATCTAAAAAAAAATGCTCTGTAAGGCTACAAATTGTATTGTTATTTTATTACACATCATTGACTTGAAGTGGGGGGTTCATTGGCCATAACTAAGAGAGCTGAAAAGCAGGAAATTGGGTTCTGTGTTAGCCATCCATTCACTCCAGCCTTTAAAGATAACCTTTTTGGCTAACTAACTATATTAGAAACATTTTTTTATTATTTTGCACAGCCTATTCTATTTGCCTAGTTTTTATTTTTACACTGAACTGTTCCTTTAAGACACCATTCTCTGGCTGATCCTGTACGGTGCTTGAAGCATGGGGGCAAATTATGTACTTCATATGAGAGGCTATAATTTTATCATGCTGACAGTCTGAACCAGGTCTGGACTGGGGAAACTAGGCCCTGGTATTGCTAGTACTCAGAGGCCTACAGGCCAAATAAATAAACTGTCTAATACGACTTACAGCAGCTCTCCTCTTACATGCCTTCTGTTACTCCTCATCGCCCCCATCCCCTCCACTTCATTCTTGTGAATGTGCAAATTTTCATCATTAGGTCTGCTCCAGACCCAGTGCTCCACTTCAGATTGGCCCGTGGCTAATTTAAAAAACTATCTCCTTCATGTCCCCAATGCTTTGCAATCAATTCAGATGCGGCTGGCCTGCATGCTGCCATAAAATTCTGTTGCCTTAGTCTCAGACCTTTTGTGTTCTTTCAACAAATCCAGGCCTTGGGCCTGACTGGTGAACCTTCTGCTATCTATGGAAAATTTTGCTCGGGATCATGTGGCCAACACACGTACTGATTATTAGGTTGAGTTTGGAAGCTGTTTCTTGTTTGAGAGCTACATACTGTACATATTCATTGGTTTACATTTATTTTTTCAAAATGAATATCTAAATGATGCCTCTTATTATTCCAAGTTCTGAAATTACATAAAAAAAGGACATTAGCCTTACCTAAAACCTCCCCCCCATACATCACAAAAATTAAAAACATAACTATTGTGTGTCTACACAAGAGCTCCCAGCTTTAACACTTGGAAATATGTTAGAGCATGCTGGGAGTTCTACTTGTTTAACATTCCGGTTGGCAGCACACATTTTTCCTTGGCCCTAGGTGCATATTAAACTAAATCATTTTCTCTCTATTGGTTGCTGCCCACGGTGTCTCTTGCTTTGGCTACCGGAGGTAAAATTGAGTGAGGTTGTGGTATGAGACTGCTACCTCCCACTTCTATTTATCAGCAGGGGTTTTTTGTCTGGCTGACAGGGACAGCTTGGGGAGCCCATCTCGCCTCAAAGACCATAACGCCCCCTCTATTCTCCACATGCCAAGATCCCCTGCAATACATCACTGAGTTGCTTCCCCTCTGTGCTCAGGATGAATGGTCACCGTGTCACACTGATTAGAGGCCATCAGTCTCTGTCCAATGGCAGCACAGCCAGGTGATTATTAGCATTTCATTAGCATATCGTACCCTCCCACAGATATTCGATTTTTTTTTTTCTTTTTTGAAGGCAATATCCTTTTTAACATTCTTGGCAGAGAGAGAAAAGGAGTAGCATGAAAAGCGAGAGGAAAGAGAGAGAGATACTGTCCCACAAATAAATAGGCAGGAGACTTTTCTCTCAGGACAGAATCCTTTTATAAGCCAGAGTCATCTCCCCTCTTGGAGCCTCTTCCAACATCTGAGTTGATGGAGGGTCTATTATGTAGCAGTCAATGGCACAGCGTTAGAAAGGGCATGCATAGTCCACATTATGCTATGATCTCTGTGCACACATGGCGATCGCTGATATGGTGTGACCTTGGCTGTTCTACATGCTGATGCTATTCACTCAAACTCACAGACACCTGTGGCCCTAAAGCTTTGTGAGCCCACAGCCTACCAGTTTAAGTGACATATAAACCTTCTGTTTTTGTCACCTTTAAATCAGGCAGCACACTATCCCCAGAAATTTCAGGTCCTGGAGATGACATCCCGGTTTTTAAAAATGTTATGGTATCCCTTTAACCTTGCACTTCTCCCGCTTACCTGTGAACCCATCTGCTCTCATTTATGGATCTGTGTTTCCAGTCACTAATTTTTGCAAACTCCTCTTCCTCAGATCAGATTGCACAATATCTGCCCAATCAGCTCATGTGCTTGATGGGATACCTTTTACGTCAACCAGTGTATCGCCACCTTAAATCATGTTCTTATTGGATTATCTGATTTAAACATATAATTACATAAGTGTATTGAACTCCAGTGTCACAATCCAAAATTGTGACCCCTGGGAGCCATTTAGAATGAGAATTAAGAATTGGGGAGAATGGCCACTGGCCCTTCTAGATATAACTGATAACTCAGCCTGAAGGACAGTTAGGGGGACATGCCTGCTTGCCAAGCTTGAATGTTAGTTAGGGCAAGATTGAATATGTATTTTCTGCCCTAGATATTACTTTCATTATTACTAAATAACTTATACACCAATATTTTCATATATTTGTACTCCTTTCATGAGCAAAGGGGACAGCATTGGGCTGGGGTATGAAGGGCTCACTGGGGCTGCAACCACAAGGATCGCCTCACCCTCTTACCCCCATCACCACTGCCACCATCATTCCACGCCACACATGTTTTATCTCTTTCTTCATCTTGCGCCTATTATCGGGAAAGAGGGAGCTGCAGGGGAACATCCACAGTGCCATGGATAACAGGTCTGGGTTGGCTGGGGCCCATAGAGCCCTGGGCCCATGGGTTTTTTTCTTGGTGTCCTGCCCACCCAGTCTGACCTTGAAGGGGGCACTCACCTCCGTGGCTGGAAACTTCAATCTTCAAACCCAGGGAAGACAAATAGTCTGACTAAGCTACCCGGACCAAATTGGTACCCAAACCACTCCACCATGCCTTCCCCACTTATATATATAGGTTCTGAGGGGGTATGTGGTGTGAGTATACAAATGAAAGCCAGCAGACATTTAACGGGGAATACTGGAGAGGCCAGCCAGTTGCTAAAAATATGTTGTACCCAACAATCCCACGAGATATAACGTGACCCGAGCAACACAAACCCTGTCTAAAGGCTGTACCTTCTAAATGACCGGACAGAATTGACAAGCACTGCCTTATGGCATCTCCAGGTCACCTGCTGAAGCACAAATACAATCCTTACCAAAATCTTTCTTGCAGTATTTCTTCAGGTTGATCTTGTAGTTTCCCTTGGGAGGCTTGCAGTACTGCTCACAATCTAACAAAGAACAAACACATCAGTGATCATCAAAGGATAAAGCCTTCAAAAATGCCAGTTTACATTTAGGCTTTCAATTATCTGAATATTTTTTTTTTATTTACCCTGAAGGGCTTTACTCTTCATCTACCATTATTGTATGAGCCTATAAACCCAAACCAACTTTTATACCTGTGTTCAAGACCAGGCCAATATATTTGTATTATGTTGAACATTATGTTTTGGGCTTATGTGCCAGCCCAAGGCAACCACAGCCTTTTAGTAGTAAAGATCGATGTCTACAAAGATGCCCCAGTAGCTATTTTTAGATACGTCTAGAAACCGCAGCAAAGCATTCACTCAATCTGGTTAAAAATTTCTTACTTTATTTCGCCATCTTCAAAGCTCACAATATTGGCTACATTCCAGTGTAAAAAGCTGCCAACGCGTTTCGTGACCTCCTTGGTCACTTCCTCAGGGCATCAAGCATCATACAAAATTACAAAGCTTTATACAGAGTGACAAACCTCAGTTCACATCTCTTAAAGCAATATAGTCAAAGCATGCAAATTTATAAATGTATCTAAGTCTATTAAGAGTACTAAAACTGGGAAAGAATATAAGTGTAGGACTTATGTAAACTGCAAGACAACGAATGTCATATACTTGGCGACATGTACATGTGGGCTCCAATATGTAGGGAGAACCTCAAGGAGAATGAAAGATCGTGTCCTAGAACATATAGCCTGTATAGGAAAAGAAGACACATCCTCGTCAATAGCAGACCATATTCTGTGTAAACATAGCGGTTTCCAGACGTATCTAAAAATTGTTAATTGCTAACCACGGTGCCGAGTGGTGCATGTTGGGAGACCAGCAGGAAGCGGAAGGCGTGGAGCTCCCCGGCTCGAGTCTGTTGTATAATGCCCCAGTAGCCCCATCTTCTTTTCTGCTGATTCACATGCTCTGTGCTGCTGTCATTTACTGAGCTTAGGGACCCACTCGCAATAAACAGTACACATAGAATAGAAATATAGTCACAATATAAGGCTGATTAGTAATTAACACAGATAATTATTACATGGCAGCACAGAAACCAGTGCAACTAGCATCATCATTTAATAATCAGCCCTGTAGCATCAGTTTATATTACAGACCAACCTAATTTTCTGATGGATAATTAGTGACGACCCCTAAGCTTAGCTTTTCAACAGATGCTCAGAGCCCACTGAGCATTTGAGTGTCACAGACAATTTCCAAGATGGTGACCCCCTGTGACAAGTTTGAAGTCCTGGATCATTGCTGCTATTGAGATGCTGAAACTCTAAGCTTGTGCAATAAGTTCAGTATTAACAAGATGGCATTTTTAGTCATATTCATTTTTAGGGTTTAGTTCTCCTTTAATGAAAGTGATGTTACGTGCAGCTGACTGTAAGGAAAGTGCATGTACCGCAACTGCACTTCCAGATGTACATGAGCCCTTACGTGTGCTCTGCTGTTCTTTTAATTAATACAACATAACGGCAAGTTTAATTTAACAGTTGAAATGGAAAATTATTTGTTTATCCACTTACTGTTTCTCCCTGTAATCTGTGCTAATTGCAATGAAACATAATGAGGGCTGTATTATTTACACCACCCCCACTGTCATGTCTGCTTAACAGGAGAAATTGCAGTTGAGCAGTTCACTATACAGGAGAGGGAAGTTTGGGGTGTATCTGAGACGGAGAGTCTGGCAAAATATCTTCCTCTTCAACTATACTGACATGGAAAAGTCCAGGTAGGGAATATACATTATACAATGTAATACTGTATGTATTTAATGAAAGAAGAATGCAATTCTAAGTTTCCAATATGCATTCAATTCTAACTTCTTCATTATTATTTTTTTTTTATATTTTTTTTCAGGCCTCTCTAATTCAAATAGGGATGCACCAAATCCACGATTTTGGATTTGGCCGAACCCTTGAATCCATTGTGAAAGATTCGGCTGAATACCGAACCAAATCTGAACCCTTGCATATGCAAATTGGTAGGAAGGGCAAAACCAAACTAAAAATGTTTTTACTTCCTTGTTTTGTGATGAAAAGTCACATAATTTTAAGGATTTGGATTCGGTGCATCCCTAAATTCACATCTGTGAAAATTTGGATTCTAGCAACCAGACTGCTGAAATTGGAAACTGGAGAGCTGCTGAATAAAAAGCTAAATGACTCAAAAACCACAAATAATAACAAATGAAAACCAATTGCAAATTGTCTCAGAATAACACTCTCTACTTTATTCTCAAGTAAAAGGAACAGTAACACCAAAAAATGAAAATGTTTTAATGGCAATATAATGTAGTGGTGCCTGTATTGGTAAAACTGGTGTTTTCTTTAGAAACTCTACTATTGTTTATATAAACAAGCTGCTGCGTAGCCATGGGGGCAGCCATTCAAGCACAGGATACACA
>CM044447.1:114896830-114908417 GCA_024363595.1 Xenopus borealis | reverse complement strand
TGGGGAAGTCTGATCGTTCGATGATTCGGACGATCGTATCTTTGCATCTATGGCCAGCATAACAGTTTTGACAATGGAGTCAGCTCAGTTACACATAACAACAGCTGTGACTCTTGTTGCTATGTGTCCAACCAGAATGGGAACTTGGCCCAGAAAGCATAAGGGTTAATCCTTGCCCTTTACATGAAGGTTACCAGATGGTTTGCAAAATCTGGGGCATATATATAAAAATGCAATTAGCAGGGCTGCAACAATTTAAAAAAACTTAAATGCCATTAAATGAAACAGAATCAATGTGCAATTACCGTAGCCCTAATCATTGCATATTTCTAATGGTCTCCTATTATATTAGATGGTCTGTTCTCCCTAACTCCGCATAGGGGACCCATTAGTTTAAGTTAAAAATAGCCTTTCCCTGCAATTACGGAATAAAGAGCGCCGACAAAACATTTTTTTCTAATTCCTTAATGTGCTTTTTAGAAACTGGGGTCTAGCAAACGCTCACTGTGATTTATGCTTTTCATAACAACAGGGGAGAGCGCTCTTCCCGGCCAGAGAATGGAGAGAAGTGCACGTTGGGATGGCAGAACTGATTTAAAGCCCCCTCGTTACTTCGACCTAAGTCGAAGAAAATGAATTAACTTTTCCCAGATAATAAATCATTGCGGTTTCATGCACTAGGGGTAAACATATATATATTTCTTTTTATTAAAAAAATGTGAACAAAATAGCATCTTGGAATATAATGTTGGTGTTAGAATACAAATGAATTTACTGATATCATCAAAATGGGATTTTTTTCAGAAAAGCTCTAGAATATTTTATATGCCTGCAAGAAGTGTTAGGCCTGTGTCCTGACTTTTCCCTGGAAACGTGACTTTGACAAATTGCTGGGAGTCACAACCCATTAAAATAAATGGAAATCGTAAGTTTCTTGTACTGTGTTGTGACTATCTCCCCCTTCATGAGAAGGTTGCCTGCTGAATACTAGAAATATGATTTCCATTGCCTTCCATGGGTGTTTCATCACATTGCCTTATAATGTAAATATGAATAGCTCACTTTAACCCCTTCTGTGCCAGTCAAGTGTCAAACTATATTTGCCAAACAATTTTTGAAAGATTTGTGTTAAGTTTCCTTTTCGGTTACTTGACGTAAGTTTCGAAAGCTGACCTTTTTTTTTGTGTAATCCCATTTCTGTAGCAGGATTCTAAACCCGAAGGGGTTCATTTATTAACATTTGAGACATTGAGTGTTTTTCCCACAATTGGTATTGCAGACTTGTTGAAAATAGTAGAATGCTGTTTTAGTAAAACTATCTGTGTTTATGTTAATTAATTTTTTTAAATGTAGGAATATGCATACGTTAGATTGCAAGGTTAAAGGAGAAGGAAATGTTAAAACTAAGAAAGCCTTATCAGAAAGTAATTCGATTCGATCGAATTTTCAAAATTCGATGGTAGAAGTGGTCTTCAAAACATTGGAAAATTCGAATTTTTTTTTTCGATCGAATTTTGAATCCTTCATGTGAATTTGATAAATCTGCACCTAAGTTTACGCCCCCAAATCATAGTACTCAAAATCAAAATAAGCTAAAGATGACTTCCTACTGCAAAGTACCAAACAGCAAATCTAATACCCCAAAGATAAAACCTCATGAATATGAATTAAAAAGAATTAAACAGTTATTTGCCCATTATGTATAGTATTTCCAAAGAATGTTGTTTACAAAAACCCAAAAATATAAACACTCCACACCACTGTTTGTGGGTAGAAAGTATGAAAATGAATATTGAAGTGATACTGACATATTCCAGTTTTTTGCACAAACGTGTCTATCACTTTAGAAACTTCCTTAGTACTAATAATACTTTTTAAAGGAAACCCTTGCTTTCTCCTAGATTCCCTGGAGCGGCCATGTAAACAGTAGGGGTCATTTACTGACACCCCAGATGCAAGTACAAGAGAAATAAGGGTGTAATTTAAAAATCACTTTGCTCTGCATCTTGCGCTGGATGAAAAAAATCCATCTGAAGGTACAGAGTGCAGCTCCATGGGGCACAAAATGGTGTTGTCTACAATCAACCATGGGGGCAGCCTTAATAACATGCAATTAGGGGGTGGGAAGGGAGACATCTGCCCACCCCCATGAATGATGGCACTGCCGAACACATGTACAGTAAAATATATATTATAATAGCTATAGGAAGGCTTTAAAACTGAGATGGGCATGGTCATGGAAAAAACCTAGAACTATAGGAATCATATTTGCAATACAAAAAATGATTCTGGATGAACAATGTTACCCTTGTTAGTTACTATTTTATATTGATTTCTGAAATCTAAACTATATAATTTTCATTATTATTATTCCCTGTTTTTCACAAGCCTACAGAACCCGCCAACGCACTTACTGGTCCCGACACATAGGTTAGGAAGCCCTTCATCTACATATAATGGTGAGGAGGTAGGATAAATAGATACATGTGCAAGAGTAAAAAAGTCTGGCAGCAGGTTTGTAAAATCTGTATTCCAGATGTTGGGTGTTCTCACTACCCCACAGAGCCAGGTGCAGGGAGGTCAGAATGCAAACCAAATTAAAGTCGTCAGAGGAATGGGAAAAAAGGCATATTTTAGTGGGGAGGGAAAAAGAAAGATGGCTGAAGAATAGATTGTCAGCTTTAGAATAAAGTTGCACTACAGCACTGCATTCTAAAACATTGTGGTGCAGCCCTTACGAAAGAGCGTAAAGGGTAACTTCCCGACCCTGTTAAAGTAATTTTCAATTTCAATCCGTTGTTTTTTTACAGCTGCTGGGGGCCTGATGGCTTCATAAGCCACATGTGCATTATAAAATTCAGCAGCAACAACCCTCGCCTCCCCCCTTAACAGAACCTCCACCTAAACAGGCCATCTCCACCTCTCTTACTTTTTTAAAGGGTATAATGAAAACAAGATTTCCTTCGGCTGACTTCTCCCCCCCCCCCTTGCCTTTTTGTTTTTTTCTTCTTGAACCCCTTTGGCTAAGGTGCGAGCTTTCCCAGACATGCTGTGAAATTCATTAACGTGTCAGAGAAATAATTTAGCATCACAAGCAAGGATCACTTTATTAAGGCGAGAGAGTGAAGCAGAGAGGGCACGCTGTCCGTTTCTGAAGTCCATGTCATAGGAAAATTGTGATGATGCCCAGGCGTCCGTGACTAAATGAAGTCGAAGCACACGCACGGGCATGCATACACCCCGGCCCAAAGAGACATGCTAAAGTAATTACTACTGCGTAGTGCTGGTACTGGGTGGTCTCCTCATTCACGGGGATACGTTTTAAGGCACAAATGGAGCGACTCATGAGCAAAGTATCAAAGTAAAAATTTTTTTTTAAAAATGTTCTTTTTAAATCTATTGGATTTTTACTTGACACATATTGCAGGTGGTTTACCTACTTTATTTTGTTTAATTCCCCCCACATTCCCATAAAGCGAGGGGGTGTCAAACTCATCTGGTGGGACAAACTCGTTACAGAGCAATTTCAAACAGGCTTTATGAACCATAAAAAGCACACACCATTACCATGCAGAGCCAGGCTCGGAACAGCTGTGAATTCATCTGTGGATATACTATTTATTTGCATTTCAATTCAAGGGCAAACAAGACTCTTAACATTTTGGATTTTGGTTTTCCAGGTTGAGCCTCCTCCAGTCACATTGTGGACTGATAAGCCCTTGTGCACTGGGCAGCAATGATCCAGGCAATTGTAACTCCTGAGGCACTAGAACTTGGACACATTGGTCCCTATCTCGCCTCCTGTCTTGGTTGAGTGGGCCTCAAGTCCTTTAAGGTGGAAACTTTCATAGTGGCATGCTTTCAAAGATATGTGCCCTCCATAACTTATATTAGTGCTTTTTGCCACCCCTCCACAAGTTCCTATCCTGCCCTACTGTAGAAATGGTCCTGTTACAAGATATAATCACCCCTGGGAAGCAAAGAGAGACAGACAGAGCAAAGGAACCTGGAAAGAAAGCTTTAGGAGATCCCGGCATGCATCTTTCACTGCATAAGCTTGCTGTCTGTGTTAGCGCTGTAATAAGAAGTCTTGGGGCCTGGGCCCCTAACAGAAACCCACCATTTTCTCTCGGGTCCTATACAAAGGGAAAATTTGGAACCCCATGTGACATAATGAACAGTAATTCAGGATCCTGGCAAATGACAATTGTATTACCTCTATGCTAAAGGCTGCCCTGCTTATGAAAGGACTAGCACTGAAATCCGATTCAGCCAAATAACAGATCCTCCACAACAGTTAAGACCAAATACTGAACCGAATGCAAATTTGAGCACAATCCAAAAATGAAATTACTGAACTTAAATCTCTCCATAAAAAAATGGCCAGGGTCCTCCCCATTTGAGTATAGCTCAGACCATGGTTCAGAGTCCTTAGCAATGGCTTAGTAGCACTGTCTGGATTACATTGTTTATTTGTAAGGGTATGCAATGGCCTCCAACCCCCAATGAATATTTGTCCAAGAAATCATCCAAGTCACTGCTTCAAATGAAAGTTCTGTTCCTCTAGTCTAAAGGGGTGGCCTCTGGTGCAGTGATCCTCTTTATCGGAAAATAGATCCCCTGCTATCTGATTATTAAGTCCTCAACCCCAACAACCCTAACCTTGATTACCCTCATATTTTAATATTACCATCCCTTTTCCAGTTGGTATTGCCCTTATTGGGTATTTTACAATAGATGAAAATAAATGATGGCCTGAGAAGGAACCTCCTGCTGTGTGTCTAATTTGCGAGACCCCACAGTGCTTTGTAGCTGTGTGTGACTCGTCCTGTGCTTAAGAGTTGGCAGGAGCTGGGGTCCAGCTATATAAGTGGCAAGTATACTGTAACTCACTTTGCAAGGGAGACAACAGTTAGGGGCAGATGTACTAAATTTACGTGAAGGATTCGAAGTTCGATCGAAGTTCGAACGTGGGATTTCTTCTTTTGGTCGAATATGTGAATTTTGCCACATTCGATCATCGAATAGGGAATGGTCGAACGATCGAATACATTCAAATAGAGTCGAATGGACGAATATTCAATCATTCGATCAGTGAAGGATTTTATTTTTTTAATTTCTTTGATTGCCTACTTCGGCAGATTGGACCTACCGAATTGCAATAGAAGCCTATGGGAGCACTCCTGATCGAAGTGTTTGATCGTTCGAATCGTATGAATCATTCGAACGATCAAATGATTTATTCGTTCAGTCGAATGATTTATTCGACTGATCGAATAGATTTGTATTAGATGGTCGAATATCAAATAAAAGGTAGCCTAGAACTATTCGATTAACATTCGAAAATCGAATGCTAATCGAATATCGGATAGAAACAAATTATTTTTGGGGAATAATAGTAAATTTGCCCCTTATTGTTCGTACAGGAACTTCTTCTTAAGCTGGCCATAGACGCAAAGATCTAACTGGAAATTCGTCCTCATCTCCCAACCTGCCACTAACCATTCAGATCAAACAAAGTAGTAAAAGAATTGCCCCACAGCAAACGTAGGGAAGTTTTTGTCCAACTGAAGATCGTTAGATTGGCAATACATGCAGAGATATGATCAGCAGCCGACAGAACATTTTAAACTGTCCGATCGACTGAATGACTGATCGTTATGGCAAGATAACTGTCGGAACACTCCACACATGATCCGAAAATCGGATCTTTGCGTCTATGGCCAGCTTTAGTTATAAGGGTATATTTCATTTAAATTCCCCTTGCTGAGTCAGAAAAGGATGCACTAGGCTAGCTCCAGGGCCATGCACTATAATATCCACAAGTCAGAAGATGGTTAGATACCTGGGTCAGAAGGTTGCAGGTCTCCACACAAGAAGAACAAATAAATTAAAGAAAGTACTTTGGGAAACCCTTATTTTGACAGTGCTAGTAAATACAATCTAATTGGTCAGTTAAGCCTGACATCTTGGCTCGATTAGCTCAGCCAATCTTTTGGGATTCTTACGTGATAAACATCATGGTATGATTAAATAAATAAATATATATATATATATTTATATATTAACATAATAGTCAACACTGATAAAAATAAGTCAGTACCACTGACTGTCTATATTTGAGTATTATTTCCAGGGGCCCCAAATGTCATTATGTCATTAAATACAAGTTTTGTTTTTTTTTTTGTTTTTTTTAAACTTGAGTTGATGATGTAATTTCTACAAAGACTTTATTTCTGGTTTTAATGCAATCTGAAAATAGGGTTGGTGGGCCTGGATCAGGTGTACTGACTTATCTGTAACGGAAGCGATAGTTTCTGCTGAGACTGCGAGGTCTAAATACTTGGAAAAAGAAAAAGAACCTCTTCAATAAGGTGATTTGAACTTCATTGCAGCTCCTACTGCTTCCTCTCTTAGTGAGTGAAAACCTGTGCGGATGTTGCTGTCAATGGCTTGTATATAGGAAATATCTGCTAGTTCCAGGGCCCCCAGGCTGATGTCCAGAAAGGTTCATCCGTCATTCGACCCCCATGGCCCTCTACTCATCTTCAAACCAGACATGTCACATAGACATAATCTCCCTCACCCTGTCAGTAGCACCCAAACCCTTTGCTAAACCCATCATTAAAAAAGCACAGAAATCACACCCAGACCCCATTTTGTCCATTACATGGCCAGAGCGTTGGCATCTAAGGACATGTTGGTTGGTATTTGTACCAGACTATCATATTTGAACCACTCACGTTCACAAGAGTGATTTATTGAATGGGTGATCACGTTGCTGCTACCACTCAAACAGAATGCTTTCAGGACATCAGTGAAGTACAGTAAATGCTAAAGCCCTTCTATCTGCAGCAATCCAACTGGACAGGCTTGCATTATAAGATAAATGTAGAGGGTGAGCATGATAGATCTCCAGTGAAGACATGAAAACTCTGCAATTATGGAACACAAAATTCAATCAAAACCTCTTGACACCAAAATAAAACACAGTCCATGAGCCTAAGGCTAATTTTTGACTGCAAGTTCAAGTGCAAAGTGCTATGCTGGATGCAAAATTGTGCAAGCATTGTTGCTATTCGGAAAAAAAACACTTGATTCTACACATGCTCCATGTGTCCAGAATGTTGGCCCTTGATCTGTCATGGGATAATGTGGGAAAGGCTGCAGATAGGACATTCCTGTATAATAAGACTCAGATTACTTCCAAGTGCAATTCACTATCATCAACTTGTCCTTTTCAAGCTTTGCTACTGTCAGTCACACTTGCCTGGCCAAGAAGCTGTGAAGGCCAATTAAATGCACCCCCCACACACACAGACAATTATTTACACTTGCCAACCAAGGTGGCCAGTCAATGGCAGATATCATGTCAGAGGTTTAACCCAGTCACTGACCTCAGTGTGGGAAGACAAGGTTGTTATGTTTTTTTTTAGCCCTAGCTACTAATTTTAATACAGGTATGGGACCTGTTATCCAGAATGCTCAGGGTTGATCTGATCTTTCCGTAATATAGATCTTCATAGCTTAAGTCCACTAGAAAACCGCAAAAACTGATTTTGCATCCAATAAGGATTACTTTTATCTTAGTTTCGATCAGGTACAACTACTGTTTTATTATTACAGAGAAAAAGTAAATTATTAGTAAAAATTTTGATTATAATGAAGTTTATGGAAGACAGCTTTTCCGTAATTCTGAGCTTTCTGGATAATGGGTTTCCGGATAATGGATCCCACACCTGTACTACATATAACCAGCATTGCACACAGTCTTTAACCTGTCCCTTCCCTGTAGATGTAGAGCTGCTGATTTGGCTGCTGATGTGCATTGAAAGTGCCTAAACACATTTATAGGCATACTGGCAAAAATAATAATTTAAATTATATACATAGGTAAGGGGGATCCAGATACCCACTATCCAAAAAGCTCTGAATTACGGAAAAGGCTCTGTCCCATAGACTCCATCTTATCCAAATAATCAAAATATTTAAAATTGATTTCCCTTTTCTCTTTAATAATAAAACAGTTCTTTATACTTGATCCTAACTAAGATATAATTAATCCTTATTGGAAGCAAAACCAGCCTATTGGGCTTATTTAATGTTTACATGACTTTCTAGTAGACATAAGGTATGAAGATTCAAATTACAGAAAGATCCATTATCTGATAAACCCCAGATCCTAAGCATTCTGGATAACAGGTGACATACCTGTATAGTGAAACTTTGATATCTATAACTCTAAATTTACCTTCACCTTTTAATTTTTGCTTGTGGATTTGATGGTGCTGTTCATTGTAAGGGCTCCCATCCCAGGGTAATAGGGTATTGCTTGTGACACTTACATTAGAGAGCTGGGGGCTTGCTCCCCCATGGCATCACCACCCTGGCCCCCTTACTGGTAAAGTTGTCAACCTTAGCTGGTAAGCTGAATTTACACTGGTGGTTATTCTTGAATTAGGGCATTTAAACCCAACCACTGGTCCAAACCTTAAAGGGATACTGTCATGGGAAAACCATGTTTTTTTCAAAACGCATGAGTTAATAGTGCTGCTCCAGCAGACTTCTGCACTGAAATCCATTTCTCAAAAGAGCAAACAGTTATTTTTATATTCAATTTTGAAATCTGAAATGGGTCTAGACATGTCAGTTTCCCAGCTGCCCCTGGTCATATGACTTGTGCCAGCACTTTAGGAGGGAACTGCTTTCTGGAAGGCTGTTGTTTTTCCTTTTCAATGTAACTTAATGGAACGCAGTGGGACATGGGTTTTTACTATTGAGTGCTGTTCTTAGATCTACCAGGCAGCTGTTATTTTGTGTTAGGGAGCTGTTATATGGTTATCGTCCCATTGTTCTGTTGTTAGGCTGCTGGGTGGGGGGAAAGGGAGGGGGTGATATCACTCCAACTTGTAGTACAGCAGTAAAGAGTGATTGAAGTTTATCAGAGCACAAGTCACATGACTTGGGGCAGCTGGGAAATTGACAATATGTCTAGCCTCATGTCAGATTTCAAAATTAAATATAAAAAAATCTGTTTGCTCTTTTTAGAAATGGATTTCAATGCAGAATTCTGCTGGAGCAGCACTATTAACTGATGCATTTTGAAAAAAACGAAAAAAAACATTTTTTTCCCATGACAGTATCCCTTTAAAGGAACAGTAACACAGTTAGGGGCAGACATACTATTGGTCGAATTTCGAGCGGAAAAAAAATTGAAATTCAACCAATTGAAATTTTTTTTAGTGGATTTCAATCGAATTTGGATCCTTTGATCGCATTGTTCGAATCGAACAATTCAAACGGTTTTCCAAAAAATGTTTGATTTTCCAAAACTTGGAAAAAAGCTCTGTTAAGGCTATAGGAGGTCCCCCATAGGCTAAAATTCCAATTTGGCAGGTTTAAGGTGGTGAATGGTCGAATTCGAATTTTTTTAAAGAGACAGTACTTCGAAATTTGAATTTTCACATTTTTTTTAATTCAAATAGAATTTTGGGCTATTCAATAGTCGAAGTAGCCCAAAATTACTCTGAAATTTGAATTTTAAAAAATTCTAATTTTATTTGAAAATTCACTTTGACCCTTAGTAAATATGCCCCTTAAAGTTTTTTAAAGTAATGAAAATTTAATGTAGTGCTGTGCTTAACTAGTAAGTCTGGTCTTTTTGCTTCAAAAACTCTACTATAGTTTATATAAACAAGCTGTGCTCTGTAGCATAAAATGGGATTCCTCAGAACTTATATGCTGTAGATGTAAAAAGAATTGGGGAGAAACACAAGCATGAAAAATGTTCATGGGTGCCAAATAAGGGCTTCGATTGGCTATTGATAGCCCCTATGTAGGCTGGCAGCCTACAGGAGGCTCTGTTTGGCACTACATCTGGTTTTTATGCAACTAAAGCTTGCCTCTAAACCAGGAATTTGAAAATAAGCGTCTGCTTTGTGGCCACTGGAAGCAACATCCAAGGGGTTGGGGAGCAACATGTTGTTCAGGAGCTACTGGTTGGGGATCACTGTTCTAATCTAAAAGTGAATAAGAAGCAGAAAAATCTCATGAAACTAGAAAAGAAAACTTTGCATTTTTATTCTTTTTCTTCTATCTATCTGACTGCAATAAAGCTTTAGAAGATGCTTTTAGTGGCACAGTTGTCCTTACCATCTAGAATCATTGCTAATTAAATACAAATATTAATAAATATATTAAACGTTGTTTCCCTTTAGTTGGCATTTTTTTCCCCTTTTCATGTGAATAAGCTAAAGCACAGCCATAAATAACTTCCAACCCTTTTATAGTCACGCAGGTGTAGAATTTCCTGATATTGGCACAGGACCGTTCCATTCTGGCCACTGGCTGATGCTGCTAGATGCTTCCCACACAGATGGTTCCTTTCTCTTGAGCAGAGATGTGGGGTGAGAGACTCTGTGCAAAAGGACCTCCCGCAAAGACCACAAAGGATTCCTTTAATTGGTGCTAATTAGAGCATCTGTTCTCAAAGGCAGATGAGGTGCCATTGTTAAAAAGTCACTGAGTGAGTGGGAGGGGGCTACTGCTGGGCAGCAGAGAGTTATTGAGGCAGGGGACAATGGCTGCACAGGGAGGAGGGGATACAGAGTTACAAAAAGAGAGAACTTATTGAAAGGGGAAGAATGGACTGAGACTTCAGCAAAGGGCACAAATGGGGAGTAAGAGAGTTGGTCTGTTATAGCATATGGAAAGGGGACGTTGCTTTAAAATTTGGGGGTGAATAATGTCAAGGAGGGGGTGGTGATGAATGGGGCCATTTATCAACATCAGATTTGTACCTGGCAGTAATACATGGCAATCCATAAAATTTTTTATATTCATTGATCTACCTGCAGTTAGATAAAAAATGGGCCCCACTGTTGGATAAATATTTAAAGGGAACATTCTTTTATAATTCAATGTATTAAGGGTTAACACATGTCAAGAACTGCAGTCCTATAACACTGTCCTATAAAACTTGTTCAAGTTCTCAAGAGCCAGTTAGATTTCTCCCTGTCCTTCATACACTCTGGTCTTTGTTCTTGGTTCATATGGTGATCAACAGAGCCAACAAGAAAGATCTTTAATTTTTAATTTGCAATTCCTGCTAGTGTTATCTCTCCGTTAACTATGGAAATTTTGTGTCTGGTTTAATGTGCTTTCTTGGTGATTGGGCTCAGAAATAAAGCTTACATTAAGGTGGGTGATCAGATCACAGATACAGGCTGTCGGAGTGAGGAACCCCTCAATGAGCCAATGCAGTCCTCGCTACAAGGGGATTTTTAAACCTGTCCGATAGATATCTGGCAGATTATCAGCCATATGTCCTGTTGTGGAAACCTGTCAGAGGGCCCCCCACACACAGGCCGATTACCTGTCATCTTGGCCTGTGGGCAGCTCCTATCTGGTCTTTACATTGCCAAGACAAATATAAAGCTAGTAGGTTTGTAAATATGCTAAATGACAGATTTTTTATCCCAGCTTGTTCAAGAACCTACTAGGAATAACTCTCTTTTGGATCTTGTATAAACTAATAATACTGAACTCATCTCTAGCATTTGTGTGGGTGAGCATTTAGGAAATAGTG
>CM044447.1:114873525-114895039 GCA_024363595.1 Xenopus borealis | reverse complement strand
GAGCATCACCACACCAGAGGCCACCCCTTCAGACTAGAAGAAAAGGACTTTCATTTGAAGAACCACCTACACAGGGAGGACAGTGAGGTTGTGGAATGCACTGCCGGGTGATGTTGTGATGGCTCATTCTGTTGATGCTTTCAAAGGGGACTTGGATGATTTTTTGGACAGACGTAATATCAAATGCTATTTTGATACTAAACTCTACAGTTAGTGTAGCTATGAGTATATGTGGTTTGTTTGAAAGAGTGGAGGGGTGTGTGTGTTTGCTGGGTTTTAATTTGGAGGGGTTGAACTTGATGGACTTTTTCTTTTTTCAACCCAATTTAACTACTGTATGTAACTATCAGTTTTAATTTCCACCATAAATCTGCAATTTATGTCACCTATTAGATTTACTTTTGTCTACATCTAATTCTTGCTAGAGTGGGCCATTGATATCAGGTTTTCTATTGGAGGCCTAGTCCGACAAGGTTTCATGGGGACATAAGCCTTCTATTTCAGTACAATACATCTTTGAATACCTGGGGAGTAAAACTCAAATCAATAATTTATTTTCCTTAAAACAAAGTCGACCTAACGCCCTTCCATGAATTGAACACTTCATCAATAATTTTTCTTGACAAAGTCGGAGTGACAAAACGAGCCGGAAAATTAATCGCTGCAAAAACTCTACTTTTTGGGATCTTTTATGTAGACCCCAATTTATTATTATAACCCAGCACAGATCAAGATACCAACAACAACAGGGACATCTGCCATTGACTTCTACATGACCTCAACAGGTTTGAGAGAGTATTTTCAGATTCGGATTTTTAGTGGTCTCCACGACAAATCAAGTTATCTCTTTTAAAACCTCAACCAGATACTTGTGGGCCCTAAAATGAACTTATATTTATACTTTGGAAGTTTGATAACAGTGCATACGGGTAGTGGTGTAACACTAGGGAGCTCGGTCCCCCAGCAAAATAAATACTTTGGCCCCACCACATGAGGGCCGAGTGGTTTGAACCCTCAGTCACACAATACCTCCATTTCCCCTGACGCTTTCTTATTTGCTCTCTTGCAATGGCGGTGGGCAGCAAGGGATTGGGGAACTGGTGGAACTATACAACAGACCCCTTAACTGTCCTGAACTCTTGCCACTGGTCCACCCCCCATTGTCTGCAATAATGATTACTGGAAAGCAAAATAGAATCTTAATATGTTAGATAAGTATGTTTTAGGAATACATATTTTCCCTTTAATGCCTAAGAGATGGATTCTTTGATCAAAATCAAGCCCACAGCAAGCCACACTGATCTGGGACGACCTTTCCACAATCATATACAGTATATTTCACTTGGGGGGCCTTAGCCTGTAAATTTACTCACTGGTCACCACAGGCCTATAAAATCCTATATTGGAGCAGTTTATGTATCAGCTTGTTATGTTAACTTGTTATGTGAGCTCTAATTTCACTCTCTCAGTGACAGATTGTTGGAGTCTGCTTGTAGTTCTTGCCTGCAAATGAATTCAAGCTATAGCATAAACTGGTGTTTTATTAGAAAGTGATAAAAGAAATGGCATTTTGCAAGCCTTTTCATTTTGCATTGGGTGTGTGAATCAATATGTGCTAATATGCATAGGTATGCATACTTCCAAACAACTCCCCTTATATATATATATATTTTTTACAGATATTGGATCTACTGTATTTGGACGTGTGGGATCTATTATCCGGTAACCATAAGGAGTTATTTTAGCATATTGTGACCACAGCGCTTTTCTATTCTGAATATATAAAATAAGTTACTTGTGCATATTGTACAAAGTGTTATTGATATTTACCAGGGCATAGATATATTTACATTAAAACAACAGGCAAAAAATAATGTTTAGCACAAGCCCTACTCATTTGATTATAACATTAATTAATATCATTATTTTTTGCTTGTTGTTTTAATGTAAACATATCTATGGTTTTTGTGATTTCAAACAGGGCAAAAATTCAGTAATTCATTAAATACAAATTCCACTTCTACTCCAGCGAGTTTAAACGAACCCCTTACCTTCACTTAGATGAAGCATTTGTAAAGCAAAATGTCTAAACCAAAACAAGTAGTTTTGCAACTCCCAAGAGCAAAATTGCTTTTTGTATACAGATTGTAGATGGTGCTAAAAGTGTCTTAATTTTCTGCATCTGTCTTTGTTGGGTTCTTCAAAGGATGAGGCATTGCAACATTTGCCTTTAAATAAGTTCACTAAATAAAAATATGCAGTGCAGTCTGCTCTAAAATCTCAGCAGCCCCAATTATGTGTGTTTGCATTAAAAAGGACAGGCCCTGTGACATGTATATCTAATATAGAGCTAACACATATCCAGCCTATCCTGCAAGGTTTATTTGTTTCTGTTTAGTTTTGGTTTTTGAGTTGTTTAGCTTTTCATTCAGCAGCTCTCCAGTTTGCAATTTCAGCAATCTGGTTGCTAGGGTCCAAATGACCCTAGCAGCCATGCATTGATTTGAATAAGAGACCGGAATATGAATAGAGGCCCTGAACAGACAGATGAATAGTAAACATAATAATAATAACTATACATTTGTAGACTTACAGAGCATTTGTTTTTTTAGATGGGGCAATTAATTAAAAGACCATAAAAAGAATAATAAAGGTCATTTGAAAAGTTTAAATCGGCCATTCTATAACATACCACCCCCTTTAAATACAGTTAGTAAGTCCATAAGCATGTGGTTTGTGATGCATATGAGATGGCATTGCTGCCTCAGACTTACCCATACATTCATTGGCCTCACGCGCAGTTGCTCTCTGCCATGGACGGTCATAATGAAAGGGTTTACATCGATCGCACTCTGGGCCCTCAGTGTTGTGCTTACAATCACAGATCAAGCGACCCTCTTTATCCTTGCCACAGCGGGATGCGTGCCCATTGCATTTGCACCTGCCCCCAACTTGGAACTCTCCCACTGAGTAGAAGAAACCTGGGCCATCATCACTTGCCTCAGAGTCCCTGTTTCCTAGAAGGTGAGGGCGGCTAAAGAACACACGAATATCTGTGGCAGTCAGCCAATCCTGCAGAACAGGGCTATTATCAAGGTCCTGGGCAGAAGGTCGTCCATCTAATGTACTGAAGGCTATTAGACCACCAGTGAGAGGATAAAGTTCTGTTTGTCCATCTGTGCACAAAGCCTCTTGCTCATTTTGTTTGGTAACACTTGCACGGCTAGGTCTGCCATATACTTTACGACACTGTGATGAGTAATACTGATATGGGACCCAGCTTTTCCCATAATCCATGGACTTGAAAATGGCCACCGATTCTGGACGGGGAGAGCAGAACTGAAGGCTGACATAGGTTACTTCGAATTTCTTTCCCAACGAGAGGGTGAGACTGATGTTCTGAGAAGAGTGACGAGGGAAGGTCTCCGATCTCCAGCAGGTCATGTTCCCAGCCGTGTTAAGGTCAGTTAGATACGAAGCCGGGTGAGACTTCCGAGGATCTGTAGTGTCACATTGGCGAGTTGCTGGACGCCCACACGTACTGGAGGCTTGGACTTCTTTGTTAAATGCTGCATTGACAAATTCTGGCACACAGCGTCGGGCAAGGCCATGCTCATCATAGCAGGGGTCTGGAATAGAGTGCTGTTGCTGTTGCCCAGAAAAAGGAGATGATGCAGAGTGAGGGAGCATGGGAAAAAATGAAACAAGAAGGAACAGATGACACATCTCCCGTAGGTAAACCATAGCCCTGTAGAAAAACAGAAAGATACACTGATTACTGAAAGACATTGTAAGTCGTAGTCATGTGGTTGAATGCACAATCCCTGTATATTCAATGTTGTACGTAAATCCTATGTATATTGAACAAACTCCTGAAGAAAAATAAGACTTAAAACAGATTGTATTTAACCAAAAAAATTGAGTTTTCAGGGGTATTTTTCTGTCAAAATTAAAATTTTTGTGTTAAAACAACTCAAATTTAGTTTTTTTTTTTGTAAAAAAAAACCCTTGATTTTCTTATACCCCAAAGCTAGAAATAGCTTGATTCTGAAAATCCTCCAACTAAAAACCTGGTCATGTAGAAGTGAAGGCCCTTCAACATTTTGAAGATGTTTGTAGCCTTTGGGATGTTCGAGTTTTTTCGGTGGGTTTAGCTGGAAAACTCGCTTCATCCAATCAATTTGAGTTTTCAGGCTGTTCACAGATTTGAGTTTTTTTTCCAATTCCAGTTTTTTCTTAAGCAGGAAAACATGAGTTTTGAGTTCATGCAAGGTAGGTAAAAACCTCACAAACCTCTAAAACTCGACCTTTGATAAATCCCCTTAATGAGAACATGTAGTTGAAACATTATCTTTATCATGTAGCCACCTATAAATAATATGTGGCACTTGGCTTAAATTTGGGTTAATTGTTGCTAAAACATTACACATTTAATATAAATTCTTTTTTGTGTATGGCGTCCTTCCCCAAAAACAAATACAATTGAATTTGGGTAGCCAATCAAAGCTCTGCCTTCACACATGAATGCAGACTGTAGTCTCCTGTCAGGTCTGCCTATCTGCTGGCTGCCCATCTCAGCTGCTATCCATCAAGTGACAAAGCCCTTTTCTGCCCTTGGTACAGTGCTACATGAGAACATTGTAACCTTGTCTTATGCTATTACTGCCCTGGTCTGCAAATTCATTATTGAAATATCCTTACTCGGCAGCTTTTCAACAACTTTAGGGTTAGGCCAGTCAGGAAGATTCGGGGAGATTTGTCGCCTGGCAACTAATCGCCTCTTCTTTGGGGCGACTAATCTCCCCAAACTGCTCCCCCTGCCTTCCAGCTGATTAATGAATAATCGCCTGCACCTATTCACACGCGGCGCTGCGTTTTCCGAAGTTGCCTCCTTAGGCAATTTTGAGTGATTTAGGCATCGTAGGATTCAACGGTGCGCACAAACATACCAAACAAACTATAAAGTTAGGTCGCATGAGCCAATTAACAAACAGAGTTCTGTCTTTTGCTTCAACACTTCTTCCTGTTACAGTTAGAGTTGAATAGTGATGGGAGAATCTCCCCAGTTTCGCTTCGCTGAAAAATTTGCGAATTTCCAGAAAAATCGTTCTTCGACGCGTCGCGCCGTTTTTCGACTCGCGTTGTTTTCGTCGCGTCAAAAACGACACGCGACTTTTTTTCGGCGAATTTTTGCCAGGTGAAATTTTGCTGGCGTTTCAGCCAGCGGCGAATCGCGGGAATTTGCCGTGAATTCGCCCCTGGCGAATAAATTCGCCCATCAGTAGAGTTGAAATATTTCTGGTCAGGTGATCTCTGAGGCAGCACACAGACCATCACCAAATGGTGGTTCAAGGCAGGAGATAAGTAAAAGGGCAATATTTACTTAAATATATATTCCAGTTTGGTAAGATTCTTTATGTCTCTAAATATGATATAAACTACCTGTTGCTCAAGTATTCATTTTCGGAGTATAGTTTTGCTTTAAGTTAATGTTTAGTATGTTACAGAATGGCTAATTCTAAACAACTTTTCATTTGGCCTTCATTTTTTATATTTTACAGTTTTTTCTAATTATTTGCCTTCTTCCAGCAACCAAAATGCTGAAATGGCAAACTAGAGAGCTGCTGAATAAAAAGCTAAATAACTAAAAAAAACACAACTAATACAAAATTAAAATCAATTGCAATTTGCCTCAGATTATCACTCTTTGCATTATACTAAAAGTTCATAAAAAGTAAAAAAAAAACCTTTTTTCCTGTAATAATAAAACAGTACAGTACCCTGTACTTGATCCCAGCTTCAAGTTATTAGTACTTAAATGTAAAACAACCCTACTGGGTTTACTTAAAAAATTATATATTTTTGTAGACTTTAAATACAAAAATACCCAGGTCCTGAACTTCCTGGATAACAGGTACAGTACAAGTATGGGACTTGTACTAGACAATAGTGATGTGCGGGCCATCCGATACCCGTGAGTTCCGCGGGTTTACCCACACTGCTACTCTTGCGAGTCGCCGCAAGACTGCCAACTTCCTGTTTTATAGACTGCCCCGCCCCTTTTGTGATGTCATTGGTGGGGTAGGGCAGATCTGGTCTATAAATGGAGGTGGGAAGGCGGGTGCAGGTCAAGGTTTTATAGACTGCCCCGCCCCTTTTGTGATGTCATTGGTGGGGTAGCGCAGATCTGGTCTATAAATGGAGGTGGGAAGGCGGGTGCAGGTCAAGGTTTTATCGACCCTTACGTCACTACTAGGCAAAGTTAGAAAGACTGCTCTGCTTTCACAGCTGCTGCCTGACATTGAGCACTGTTCTACTACTGGTCTACTAAGACTTTGCCATCACACAAATACAGACAATATCATTTATACACTGGGAGAGCTGACACTATTTTTTTTCTGACCAATTGCTCAACAGAAACATCCTATTTCTGATTTTGCAGCTGCTGCCTGACATTGAGCACAGCTGCAACATCTCTGTTCTATTAAAACTTTTCCATTATCGATTGCCACAAATTCAGCTGATTTGATTTATATGCTGGAAAAACCGGCAGCAATTCCTTCTATGCATTGATTTATTTCTCAACATAAAGGTTCATAAATAGGCCCCTATATCTGATTTTCGAGCTGCTGCCTGACATTGTGCACTGTTGCGCAGTCTGTGGTCTACTAACACTTTTCCATTGCAGATTCCCATAAATACAGGCCATTTCATTTATATGCTGGTTCCTCATAAAGTTCCTCATAACTTTACCTACATCACACTCCATCTCCCATTGACTTGCTGACTTCTCCAGCTTATCCAAAGCTCTCTTTAATGAAAAGAAAATGTTCATCTGTATTTATTACCTTACATGACTTGGTATCATCTGCAAAAAAAATCTTTTACTTTCCAAACCTACTTCAAGATAGCTAATACATTTAAATACAACTGGGTCCAGAACTGAAACCCTGTGGTACACCACTTGCAACTTTAGTCCATCTCTTTACTCTCTGGCTTTCAGCCATTTCTCCATGTACACATTTTTTTCTACTGAGCGCCATATAATTTCCTATGGGGAACAATATCAGAACTGGCTCAGGACTTGGCTATTTCCTTGTATATTCAAAACACTGCTAAAGTTTCTTATACATCTTGAGGCAAAAGTCAAGAGATTCTTTTGCATAGCATCTGCTTGATATTCAGTGAAGAAAAACCTTTGTCAGATATAAATTACTTGACATTGCTCTGCTTTCTATCAAAATGTACATGCACGATTGTACGATAAAGTAGATGGTGGTGGAATAAAAGAGACATATCGATAAATAAAATAATACCCAGGAACACACGGCTCTCTGAGTGGTGTCACCCAAAACAGTATTGCACAAGCCTCACTTATGAATGTCTTGGGTGGTCTAACTTGCTTATCCTTCTTGATGAAGATATGGGCCTATGGATTTCAAACCCATACTACATATATGTAAGGATAGATGGACAATAATGGCATCCTGGTGGCTTCCTAATCCATACAGGAGTTGGTGCAGCATAGATTTGGTAAGGACTCCTCTCTGGGGTTATTTGTATTCTGTAGGGTGATTACTCACTATGAGTAATGATGGACATTTACTGATGGCAGTGTCGGACTGGCCCACCGAAATACCAGGAAAACTCCCGGTGGGCCAAGGTGTCAGTGGGCCCTCATGCTGCTAAATTTTGGCCTATTTCATGGCCATTCCCTATTTATATGAGAACAAAGAGGCTAAATAGATGGAATAATTGATTATAGTATGTAAATAAAACAAACTAGGAGAATAGAGGTTGATTGAGGAGATGAAGAATATTAGTACTGAGAGTGGCCCCTGGTCTAAGGTTTTATGGTGGGCCCCTGGTCTACGGTTTTTGGGTGGGCCCCTGGTGTCCCAGTCCGACACTGACTGATGGAAAAGGCTATTTGTATGTTTTTACACTCTGATGTCCATATCAGCAGCTTATTTTCAGGTTCAGGGTCAGTGACCCCAGCTACCAAAAGCAGATTGGGGGTCAGTTTTATAATGTTATTATTTTTAACTTTTATTTTGGTTTGTTTGTTGTCAGGCCCTCTACTAATATTCCGTTATAGCTGCTGGCATGTTGCTGGGGTAATTGAGTTCTAGCAACCTGAAAAGAGTTTGGAATTTGGAGCCTGAGTGTTGCAGCCAAAATAAGTAAATATTTCATAAATCAATGAAGAGTAATGGCAAACTGTCTTACAATACGGCTGTCTACCTGATGATATTTTAATGTAAACTACTCCTTTAAACTCTGCACGGTCCTGAATGTTGGGCCCACAGGTTTTATATCAACGCCTTTAAAAAAAAAAGGGTTAAATACACCAGACGTCTCTCCTTCTCATTTGAAAGTGCATAGTTGAAAAGTTGCCCAGCCGAGATAAAAAAAAAATAACAGTCAAAATGCTTCCAGTACAAAAACTAAATGCAGCTATACACAGGCACACTATATGCACTTTATCTGTGTTACCAACACTTTCCAACTGTGGTCCTTCTGATCCACCCTTGTTTGTTACATTAATAGAACCCTGTTTTTTTTTATTTAAATATATAAATCGATTTGTAACTGGCGCTTTATAAACATACGTAGGCATTTTTGAGCCCCACAGCAAATTATTTTTCAGGTCCCCACAAATGTCTAGAGGTTGACCAGTTTTACCAATGGTTATTGAAATTGTGTATGAATTAGGACCTCATGGAGCCCCTATACCTCCTGGGCCTAGGGTTGGCCCGGTTTTTGGAAGGGCTGCCCAGGTGAAAAGTACCTGCCCGGATTTCCAAATTCAGCCAATCGTGGATCGCAACCTCTTCAGTCCCGTGCCAGACATAATCTGCCCTGCCCCACATCACTGACCTGCCCCTGTCATCACCAAGCCCACCCCTGTCACTAAACCTGCCCCCTATATCACCGTCCCGCCCCCTACTTCACCGATCATCACTAAATGATAAAGATAGTGTAATTAGAGGTCACTGGAACGCAGCAATTTTTTTAGTGAACCAGGGCCAGCTTATGAGGTAGAGGTGGAAGTCCAGTCAAGCCTGGTTTCAGTGGGGGGGCTGCTGTCTAGATTTACACATTACACTAGCAGCCTATAGAAGGCTGCTTGGCAGTACAACAGATTTTTATGCAACCAAATTTTTCTACGAATCAGGAATTGCTTTGGGGCCACTGGGCAACATTCATGGGGTTGGTGAGGAACATGTTGCTTCCTAGCTACTGGTTGGGGACCACTGGTACTAAGTACTAAGGATTTAAAAGGGAGTCCTGGAGGCATGTTTATATGTTATTAATATTATCTATATAAAATGTAAATATTTGACTCTCTACATTTATATATCTCACCCTATCTTCTCTACTTACAACTATACGGCTAGAAGAGTGTTACTCAGTCCCACAATACAGAAATCCAAAGTCCCTGTGCAGGGATGGGGTAAGCCATAGATTGTTATTCTTGTGTTTTAGAGCCACTGGGTGGTGAAAAAATCCTTTTTAGAGCACAAAAACTTTGGATGGTTGAAAAAAGACCAAAGTCCGTCAAGTTCAACCCCTCCAAACGAAACCCAGCATCCATCCATACACACACACTGACCCCTCCATACGCTCTATACACTACAACTATATATATTTATATACTCATACACTAAACTTTATATACTGTATACTCATACACTAAATAGTAGTGACAGTAATCTGACAATGGACTTAGAAGCTATGTGTGATACTGAGATACCGAGGAAGGCCAATGTCACTTCATGCCCAGAATGCCTTTTAACCTATATTGAATAGTGAAATGATACCTTACAAATAATACTGTGAAGGCCTTGGAAACTGCTTGGAGTCATAATAATAACTAGGCGGGATTCGGGTCCAGACAGGGATTCAAAATAGGCCTGGCTACAAGAATGTTATTCTCTTTCAATAAATAGTGCCATAGTGTTGTGGAAAAACTAAAAAACTGCTGCTATATTAGACTTTGTGGATCACTTTATGTGGAAATCCGTGTAACAGTCTTTGGATGGTGAATGTCATGTGAAACTGACTTCAGGTTGCTATGATTGAAAAACAGATTCAGAAGAATTGAAAACCCCCCACATGTCAGTAGATATTAAATATGAAATATAAATAAAAACGAAGAAAAGTACTTTCCTAGAGAGCTCATTGAAGCTACTGGTATGTGGTGTGATACCTCACGAGCCCCACGTTAATGGTGGTAGCACACCAAAGGACCAAATGGTTGGTGCTTACTGCAGGGATTTCACTCATATGTGAAAATGTAAGTCATATTAAAACATACCCTCAAATCCATATGCCATGTCCTCCCCTGTGGATAACGCAGCAACCCCCAGCACATAATTAAACATCTTAGGGGCCATAACAACAATTTCCCAATTAAAGTTTTAAATGAAAATCACCCCACTTGTAACTAACATAAATAGTAATAGTTACTTGAAAAATAGTTTAACACCATTTAGTGGTTGAAAAAACTATTTCCCAATGCTAATAAACCCACAGAGCAAACCCTACTAGGCTCACATGCCACAGGCAGCATAGGGCAGGCACAGTATGGCACACACAGGGAGCGTATGGCAGGTAGAGTATGACACATACAGGCAGCATAGGACAGGCAGAGTATGACACATACAGAGAGCATAGAGCCGGCAGTGTATGGCACATATAGGGAGCATTGGACAGGCAGAGTATGACACACATAGGGAGCATAGGGCAGGCAGAGTATGACACACATAGGGAGCATAGGGCAGGCAGAGTATGGCACACACAGGGAGCATAGGGCAGGCAGAGTATGGCACACACAGGGAGCATAGGGAAGGAAACTCAGTGGGCTCAGGCCCTTTGCACTGGCCCAGACTCACACCCTGTGCCTTTCCTGAAGTACACGCAGAAGGGCTGTTGTGTCTGGGGCGGGAAGTTGTCAGAGGGGGTTGTGGCTGGGGGAGGGTTGATGTGGGGGCCCCTGCAGGGCTACCTGCTGGACCCCCAGTCCAATGCTGGTCATAATTGAAGCATATGAGCGGTAGGAACCATTCCAATATTGAATAGAACCCCCAATAAAAAAATCTAGTTTCAACATCAATCATATTTAATATATAAATAATATAAATACTATATATATATTTTTTTTTTTTACAATACTGTGATTTCAAAATGAAATAGCTGTCCTAAGCATGATGGATTTTCCAGTGAGGCAAGTAAAGATGAGTACATGACTGAAGATTCACTTAGTTGGATGATTGTGTTTTTAGTGGTTTGTTACAGGGCTGGAAACCAGCAAATGGAAAACCACAAACCAGCATGGAACCAGATCTGAAAAGGAAAGCGTCATTTAGAACATATAATGACTCTTTGTTCGGTGTTCGATGCTCCACTGGCCCTTATTCAGTCATCAAGGGGATCTGTTGGATCACTGATAAAGTGCCCAGTCCCAGAGATTTCTCTCTAACCATAAATCTGCTTGTTTCCAGCCAATTCATGCAGAAAAGCAGCCGGCCTAAAAATACGGTTTAAATCATACCGTCTCAAGCTGTCACATCAGCATGGAAATTGAAAAGAGGCAAGAAATGATGACCCAGAGACGCAGAAGAGAAATGTGCATTAGTGAGTGTGTGAAAGAGAAGCAGACGGAGCTTGAGAGAAAGTGCTGGCGCAGCTCTCAACCTGTCTGTTTCCAAACACAAAGCAGCCGCCTTTTAGTTCAAGCCAAACCCACAGCAGTCCCATCCCACAAAGCCACACACTTCCAGTCCGGTAAAGAGCTGTGTATGTGTTTCCATGTCAGTGATACATCCTGCACACATGGGCAACTGGCCATACCCAGGGCGATTGCAGGGACTGTCCAGCTGTGCATTGATTGGATGATCAACATACTGCTCAAAATGCATCCATATCAAACCTCCTAACATTTTGGAAATATAAAAAGGGAAAGAAAAGTTGGCGCTCAAAATATGGACCTGTTATCTTATCTTTTTTTTTTACTTGTAGGTGACTGTTTAAAGGAATTGTTCAGTATAAAAGTAAAAACTGGGTAAATAGATAGGCTGTGCAAAATAAAACATGTTTTCAATATAGTTAGTCAGGCAAAAATGTAATGTATAACAGCTGGAGTGACTGCAAGTCTAACCTAATAGAACAGAACACTACTTCTTGCTTTTCAGCTCTCTTTTGTTTACACTGACTGGTTACCCTGGTTACCAGGCAGTAACCAATCAATGACTTGAGGGAGGGCCACATGGGTCATAACTGTTGCTTTTGAATCTGAGCTGAATGCTGAGGCTCAATTGCAAACTCACTGAACAGTTATGTCCCATGTGGCCCCCCCTCAAGTCGCTGACTTACTCAGATTTAGAGAGCTGAAAAGCAGGATGTTGTGTTCCACTCACTCCAGTTTTTATACATTACATTTTTGGCTAACTAACTATATTAGAAACATTTTTTATTTTGCACAGTCTATCTATTTACCCAGTTTTTATTTTTACCCTGAACTGTTCCTTTAAATTTTGGTTGCCATGGGAAACATCTCTAGAGATTAGGGTTGCCACCTTTTCTTGAAAAAAATACCGGCCTTCCTATATATTTATTTGTTTTTCCTATTAATAACATTGGGGTGAACCATCAAAAATACCGGCCAAGCCGGTAAAATACCGGCCAGGTGGCAACCCTACTAGAGATCGGCGGGGATATTTATCTCCAGCATTAGTAAACATGCCCCTATGCCCTGAAGCACATATTCCCTTTCTGTTCCATGGTTCTCACTCTTGAAACAATGTAGTAGGAGTCAGTTCTGTTCAATGTCTTTCCGCATCAGATGTCTTCTTCTAAATGGTTTCAGGAGTCAGAACCAGCAGTGTAGAGAATAAAAACAAACACACAAATCCTACTGGCGGTAACAATTATATTTAAAATTTTAGAAAAGGGGGGATCACCTTCACGATATCTTTTAGAATGTTATACAATGGCCAATTGTTAGTGACCTTTCAATTAGTTTTATTTTCTATTTGTTATAGATTTTGAAAGATTTACCTCCTTCTTCTGTAAACAGCTTTGAAATACGAGTCACTGACCCCAATAGCCCATAAATTGTTGTTTTGGGGGGGTTACAATGCTATTGGTAATGTTATTTTTGTATTACTTCTCTTTCTGTCCATGCCCTGTTCTATTTATATCCCAGTCCTGCATTCAAACCGCTACCTAATTGCTAGGGTAAGTTGGACCCGGCAACAAGATAGCTGCTGAAATTCCAAGCTAAAGAGCAGCTGAAAAAAATAATTCAAAACACGAAATAATACAAGTGATAGAAGATAAAGACCAATTGCAGATTATCACAAAATATCACTCTCTACATCATAGTAAACGGCGAACAAGCCTTTTAAAGGGGTGGCTCATCTTACAGTTAACTTTTAGTATGTTATTGGTCTTCATTTTTTTTTATAGTTTTTTAAATGCTATCATTCTTCTTCTGACTCTTTCAAGCTTTCAAATGGGGGGGGGGGGTCACTGACCCCATCTAAAAAACAAATGCTCTGTAAGGCTAAACAGTTATTGTTAAGCTACTTTTTACTACTCATCTTTCTATTGCTAGGACCATTTGGACCATAGCAACCAGACTGCTGAAATGGCAAACTGGAGAGCTGCTGGATACAAAGCTAAATAACTAAAGAACCACAAATAATAAAAAATGAAAAACAATTGCAAATTGTCTCTGAATATCACTCTCTACAATGTATTGAAAGTTCATTTAAAGGTAAACAACACCTTTTAACGGATGCATATTGGAAATTCATTGTACAAATTGGTTGAAGATCTCCTTTTAGGGCAATGTCACATGAATATACAATACAGTGTCTGGTAGAATGGTATTGGATTGATGTAAGGTCTAGCACAGGCTTGTACAGGTAGGAGAATACTATCACTGAAAGTTACAAGTGTTAGTATGCATGTAGCTGTAGTTAGTACAGGTATGGGACCCGTTATCCAGAATGCTCGGGACCTAGGGCTTTCTGGATAAGGAATATTTCTGTAATTTGGATCTTCATACTTTACTAGAAAATAATGTAAACATTAAATAACCCCCCTCCCCCGGAGGTGTGTCTGTTGGGGCAGGTGGAAGATCTGCTTCCCCTGAACAAGACACTATCACTCATGAGAGTTCTAATGTACTATAAAACAAAATAGTATTGATGGGCTGGATGGAGAATAGCAACCGATAACTGCCTGGGTCAACCTAATAAATAAAGCTTTACCACCTATTAGGGTAGGGACAGACAGGGAGATTCGGGGAGATTTTGTCGCCTGGCGTTTTTAGCAGGCGACAATCTCCCCGAATTTCCTTCTCCCTGTCTGCCGATCGTAAAGGCACAAAGCGCCTGTGCAGACGCGGCGCGGCGATTTCCGGAATCGCCCGAAGTTTCCTCACGAGGTATCTTCGGGCGATTCCGGAAATCGCCGCGTCTGCACAGGCGCTGGCGATTTGTGCCTTTACGATCGGCAGACAGGGAGAAGGAAATTCGGGGAGATTGTCGCCTGCTAAAAACGCCAGGCGACAAAATCTCCCCGAATCTCCCTGTCTGTCCCTACCCTTAAGCTCATAAATGTGGCTCGAGGATGCCCTGCGAAGTTTGAAAAGATATGGAGCCCGTGGCTAGACATAAACCTGCTGGAGATTCCAGACTAAAATTCCCCCCTCTTTTATAATGACAGAGCTTGGCCCATATCCCCCTGCATAAACTCTCTGCCCCTAGAGTTGGGAACAGAAGGTCAGTAATATGTGTGTTACTGTGCCATAGCATACTGTGACACTGTGAAGTTATGTATTATAACCCAATTTACTTGTGAACCATGACGTGTTTTGCTTGTTTTAATCCCCTTGTATTCCCTTCCCTGGAAAATTGAATAACAAAAACTTAAAAAAAAAAAAATTAAATAAACCCAATAGGCTGGCTTTGCCTCCAATGAGGATTAATTATATCTTAGTTTAGATCAAGTACAAGTTACTATTTTATTATTACAGAGAAAAAGGAAATCATTTTTTAAAAAAACGTGGATTATTTGGATAAAATTAGTCTATGGGAGATGGTCATCCCGTAATTCAGAGTTTTCTGGATTTCCAGATAATGGATCCCATACCTGTAGTATAAAGCAGGTCACATCAAGTTTAAAAGCATACATGTCCAGAAAGTCTTCATCACACTAGCCCCCCCCCCAAATCTTTTCAAACTTAACATGTGCCCCCCATTATTTCAAAGGTTAATTTTAATAAGTGGAAGCGCTCCATCCATCCAGCTGTCTCCAGAAGATAAAGAGCCTCATCCACAACTACCACAGAAGAATTCAAGTTGCCATTGATGTTAAAGGGGGCAATACACGGTATTACGAAAATCATAAATTCTGCCAGAGTATGTAAACTGAGTATGAGTACAACTGTATATATATATATATATATAGACCAGTGTCATCCATCCAGCTTTTCCCTCAGCTAGAGCAAATGTCAGCGGCCACATCATCTTTAAATAATAAAGTCCCTTAAACACTCCAGTAGCCATACAACAATGTTGGCCCAGTGTCTACATGACTATATTCTTTTATTTAAAGGGGGAGTTGTTCCAAGCCTACCCCCCACCCCTTTGTGCCAAACTGTATAAACAATTTACAACCCTGCATAGTTAAAGACAGAATGGAAATTTAAAGTCTTAAATCACCTTCAAAAATTTCCTAAATATTTTAGCTTGCAATAAAAGATATTTTTAGTGTTCAAAACCTATTAAACCAACGGGGGCCTTTTGATGTAATAAAATCAATAAATAAATGTGCACCTGCTGCAGACTATTGAAGTCGGAAATACCTTTCCTACACATATACACACTTGCAAGACTGCTCTCTCCTCCACAGAGATCCATTGTCCTAACTATATATATATATAAGCTTTTTTCTCTGCCTTTCACTGCCTCCCCCACCCATTGTGGTTGGAACGCCAAGGATCCGCCACACACAGGAGCTCACACATGCACAGTCCCTTCCGTCCTGTGTTTATGGGGGTACAATTGGGAATTATGTGCCTTCTGCATCTGTAATTAGAGGGAGGGGCAGGACGTGAGGGCTTAGGCGTAAGTGATGTTTTTTGGATGCACACAGACAGTTGAGAAGAGAAATTCTTAAAGGGCTGGGGACATTGGGAAGGGGAAATTCAGCAGAGAAGGCACAATACTCTGTTGTAAGGGTGTGGTTTCCGGGCGTGTGGGACAATTTTTTTTTATAGACTTGAAGATGAGGGGGCTTCACAGTTCAGATTGCATTATGTTCCATTGTCACTATAGTCCCTATCTATGACAGTTTTACTGGTCCTAATACTGCACGAGATGACTATGGGAATTTTCTTTTTTCTATATAAGCACCCCAGATTACCTGAATACTGCTGCCTTCTAATCCCTAGGCACGCCCCATAACTGGTGCCAACCGGCAGGTCAGCCTGACCCTGAATTTCAACAGGAATACACATTGCAGCCCAGGGCCATCTCGTTGGTGCCAGCCAAGGACAATCCCCATCAGCGCCTTCTTATTTCCACCACAGGTCTATGTGACACCTATTATATTTGGGACTTTCCACATCTAACTGTTATGAGAGTGAGCCCTCAATACCAAGTTCTCTAATGGACCTCCAGCCCGACACTGTTGGAATCTCCAATAGTTTATAACTTGGTAGACCATTTCCTTATTAGATATTGCTGGTATGAGCTTTAAGGGCTGATTTAGCAAGGGTCAAGGGAAAATATGATCAAAACTGTCAAATCTGACTAGGGATATATTCAAATTTGATTTGAGTTTTTTAAAAAAATTCTAATTTAATTTTCGAGATTTATCATGACCCAAGAACCCGAATTTTACTTTTCACCACCAAAAACCTGTCGAGGTCCAGGAATCAGTTTGGAGTTGTGTGTAGCCTTCCTGACATTTGAGTTTTTTCGGGAAAACAAGTTTTCAAGGCCGATTTAATTCACCTGAGTTTTAAAAACTCACATGAAATTCGACCTCAGATAAATGTGCCTCTAAGTATGCCAGCCTCACATTGTCCATTCATCCCAACTGGTTTAGGTGGTACAGTCCTGGGACATGTACTGGGTTACAGAGCGATTTATTTGTGTCCATGGCCTAAATTGTCACAATTTTTACATTTTCAGTTGAGGTATGAAAGCTTATTAAGATGGAACTGTATGCATTAAAATGGTCACTCATATAGGGCCACTTTGAAATTCCAGAGAATATTAGCATTAAACTGACTACCTTTCTCTACCCAAAGCAGCATCGCCTGAAGCTGGTATGGGCATTACTAAAGCGCATTAAAAAGCAAATAATTTTGAGGTATTTACATAATTTATGGTTGTATTTCTGGTTCAGCCAAGGGTTAGGTTACTATGTCTCATTTAAAGGGCTCCAACACCCATAATCTCTTTACATAACGAGAGAATATGTCATTCTGAGCATCTTTCTGATTTGCATTAAAGGGGAACTCCGGCTTCCAAACCAAAATTTGATAAAGAGGCCCACATAACACAGAACCCTCCAATATACCAATCACAGTTAACTGTTACTTTAAAAAGTATGAATAAATGCCATTCTCTATGCTGGAATGCAGTTGTTTAACAGTTCTTCTCTTTCTGCATCATTTGAAATCCTGGCAGGGAAGGAGGGACTAAACACTGATATTACAAATTGTAACAATTTCTCCACAGCTTACAGACAGCATGCAGGAACTACATAACCCACAATGCATTGCACTGTGATGTTCTATTTTTTTTTATTGAAATCATGTATGCAGGGAATTGTGGGGTTTGGTGTATGCAGGCTGAGGACAGTTGGCTGTTGATACAAAGTAACAGTAGTCAGCCAGCTTAGCAAAGTAGTCAGACAGATCAGCAGGAGGCTATGCTTAGGCTAGGCTTGTCAGAAACCATTAAAAATCATGAAAAGTCTGCATAATTGATGTATATTGCAAAGTTGCAAAAGCTTAAAGGTTTTAAAGTTATGTGTCAATGTAATTGCTGTTGCAAGTAGTACCTGTCTGGATGTTTATATTTTTCCACACTGTTAGTTTTTACTAACTGAAACAATGCAGTAGAAGACTGCTGATAAAAATAAACACTGACCTACTACATTGTTTCAAGAGAACAGTAAGGGATACAGACATACAGATTTCAAATGCAGTTACAATAGCAAATTATTTAAAAATCATAAAAATGCTGTACCTCATGTTCATAGGAACGTTGCATGGAATTACATTTTCTCTTATACAAAAATAAAACATTTTGGGTGGCAATCACCTACAATTAGTTTGTGGATTGAATGCCCGGTTGTGCAAGATTTTGGCAGCAAAACTCTCTATGTGCAGAAGCTGCTCTCCAGTTGGTCAGGATACAGAAAGCTCAACGCTGAATCTCCCTTAAAGGTGTTTGCAGATGAGAAGCCATAATTGTTTTTGCATTAACGTAAGCATAGTTTGAGATTTCCACAGTAACCCAGGCAGTCTGTGCAGTGGCGTAACTACTCGCTGGTGGGCAGGATTGGCACCCGGGCCCCCCTATCTGGCTCTCCTACCAAGGAATAGGATATTGGAGTTCTCCTAGCCACTCCAACGGGCCCCGAGAGGGAGCAGCCCCTGGTGCAATTGCACCCCCTACTCCCCAGGTAGTTACGCCACTGAGTCTGTGGTATCTACAAAACAGCTTAAGAAAATGTTTTCCCGTTCTTTTTACGTGAAAAAGATGTTACTATATGTCATATATGTTTAGTTTAGCATATGGCCCCTGTAGTGCCATTCCTCATCCATTGCAACTTCTAGTGGTAATCAGTGCCAAAGGGGTGGTTAACTTTTAGTATTTTATACAATGGCCAATTCTAAGCAACTTTTGAATTGGACTAAATTTTCTTGTTTTTACAGTTTTTTTTTTATTATTTGCCTTCCTCTTCTCAGCTTTCAGATGGGGGTCGCTGACCCCATGTAAAAAACAAATGTTAGTTAATATACTTGTAAAATTCGTTAGTATAGTTAGAAAAAAATCACCCAGACAAATGAAACTTTTAAACCACAGAGCAGTTATTAAAAAATAACTTACCGAAACTCCGCTGGCGCTCCTCTTGAGAAAAGGTAATTGGGCGATCCATTGTGCGGCGCTCAAGTTCTTCTCTATGCCTTCCTTATAGGTCAGGGAGGAGAAATCGAGCGCTGCACAATGGATCGTCGCCCTGTCACCTTTTCTGAAGAGGATTGCAAGCGGTTTTTCACCTTCCAAACACTTTTTTCACTTCAGTTGTTTTCAGATCGTTCCCCAGAAATAACTTTTTTTCAATTACTTATTTATTTATTTTTTTACTGTTTTTCCAAAATCTAAGTTTAAAGTTGAATGACTCTAAACTGTTACAATTTTGCAACATTTGGTTGATCCATTTCTCAGCAGCATCTCTGGAGTATTAGCAACTATTGTATCAATTCTAACAGCTGCCTGTAATGAAACCCAGAGATTCTGCTCAGCAGGGACAAAGACAAGAAATGTATCCATTAAATGTATCAGTTTAGAACAGTTGGGGGGTCGTTGACCCCCCTCCCAGAGCTGCTTTAGAAGGTGAAAAATTACACTTTACATTTCAATATTAGGAAAACGGTTACAAATAGAAAATAGACAGTAATTGGAAAAAGTCGTTATTTGTGGAGATCTATCTGAAAACAACTAGTTGTTTGAAGGTGAACCACCCCTTTAAGGGGCAGAGATATTGTTTTAATTAGGAAATATCATGCACATACTATCCATTACTTGTCTGGCAGCTTTAAACTTTCATTGAATGTTGCAGAGAGCATTCTGGGACATTCCAAACACCCATCTGACAATGGCTCATGCATTTGCTTAGATAGGAAGCCATGGCAAGCGTTTTATGCAACATATCTGCTTTTGGGATTTCTGGGGACATACATGTGTTTTCTGTTTCATTGTTTTCAAATAGAAAACGATTGTTTGTTAGGGATTCCTTTTTCTGCCTGTAATGCTTGCCATCTGCTCGATATTTTGTTAGGTATCACAACCGAGGTGGAACCCTACAAAAAATATATTTTCTTGAATATAAAACAATGCTCTGTAATTCTAAGCAACTTTCCAACATGTGAATTCATGATTTTAAAGTGATTTGTGTTATTGCTATGACAAAGCAGTATTTGTTTATCCCCTTCTGTTCTCTGGTTTGGACCCTTGAAACAATGTAGCATCATCTATTTCCTTGAATATTTATGCCAAGGAACTGTTATGAATGTTTAGTTCACTGGCTGAATAGAGGAATGCAAACTAGAAAAAAAAAAAGTTGCTTATGGTTCACTACAAAATTTGACGTTTTTCATCTTATTTTACCATGTTTTATTCGGGTTAGGGGTATTTGGGGAATTCTCTATAACCCTGTATAAGTAGAGCATAACCCTGTATAAGCAAACTGTCGACAATGTACCAGATATACATCATATGGCCAACAGTTTCTGCCTGCCCAATATTTCATTCCTAAACCAAGGGGATTAATATAAAGTCGGGCTTCACTTTATTGCTATAATAACCTCTGTGCTTCTGGGAAGGCTTTCCACTAGATACTGGAACATTGTTGGTGGGATTTGCTTCCATTTAGCCACAAGTGAGGTTGGACATTGATATTGGCGATCAAGCCTGGATCACAGTTGGAATTCCTACTCATCCCAAAGGGCTTTCGTTGGGTTAAGACCAGAGCTCTGTTCAGGCCTATCAGGTTGTTCCATTCCATTCAAAATCATTCAGTATGAACCAGGCCAGGACTGGCCATTTATGGGTTAGGGCAAATGCCAGAGGGGCTGCTATAAGGTCCCATAGAAAGTCAGTATTTAGTGGGCTGGTGGGGGCTGTTTGGGCCTCTATGTGGGCTGATTGGGCCTCTGTGTACCTGAAATGCCAGGGCCTATTTTGATTCTCAGTCCAGTCCTGGTATGGACCTGGCTTTGTGCATGGGGTCATTATTGGGCTGGAACAGGAAAGAGCTTTCCCCAAACTATTGCCACAAATTAGGAGGCATGGATTTATTGAGAATATTATTGTATGTTGCTGTGGCACTGGTGTGGCTGATGATGGCGGTGACTTAAACAGCCAAATGTAATAATAAAAATTGACGTCCAAATACCTTTTTCTGTATTGTGTTAAGACAATGGATAAATTAGCAACAATGTGCAATAATATCATATTTTACAGGTATGTGATTTATTACCTGGAGACCTGATATCCTGGTTTGTTTTCTAATATATAAATGTTTTTAGGAACTTCTTGCAGATTGCTCCAGATTACAGAAAACCCTTTGGAAAACCATAGTTCCCACAGACAAATAGACCCTTTACTTGTGCAATCGAGGAATTCTAAGTTAATTTTCAGTTATGGTCAGGCTTAAAGGGGTTGTTCATCTTTGAGATAACTATGATGTAGAGAGT
>CM044447.1:114839994-114850463 GCA_024363595.1 Xenopus borealis | reverse complement strand
CCAACTCCAGCACTCCCGAATTGGACACCGGCAACCACAATTGGATGCCGAGCCCCCTCCTGACTCCCCCCCCAGACCTTAAAAAAAAATTTGCAGGTACACCGGTCGTCAGAAAAAGGTTGGGGACCCCCTGATCTAAAGCAGCGTTCCTTTGGCCCAGGGACCAATGTAAAGGCAAAATTTTTTGCAAGGGGGGTGGTGGTGGGGTAGTGGCAACGCTGGTGTCCAATTCGGTGCGTCACGTTAATTGTGGGCTAGGCTCAGATTAAGTCATTTTATTGGGCAGTATATGGGCCCTTCGACGGGCTTCCCTGATCAATATCTGGCCAAAAGTCAGCCAGACGTTGATGAAGGACTGCGTAGGTTCGTTGTTGTGGTCCTTTATCCGACCGCCCTTTTTCTCCTCAATCTGATCCGATGATTGAGCCCTAGGGCCCACGATCGGATCAGCCCAATATCACTCATCTCATGGTGGGCATATCAGGGTGAGGTCACCAAAAAAGCGGATCTCCATATGTATGGCCAGCTCAACTATTACAGGAATGGATTTTCCATAATGTGGAGGACTATTAATTAAAAGAGGATGCCCTCCAAAGAATTATGAAATGAAAGAAAATACAATTTTGAAAGCTCGTTTCCTATACTGTACGTAGTCATTAAAAGGGTGGCTCACCTTTAAGTTAACGTTTAGTTATAGAATGACTATTTCCAAACAATGCTTCAATCAGCCTACATTGTTTCTCTTTTTTTTATATATAGTTATTTCATTATTTGCCTTCTTCTTCTGACTCTTATCAGCTTTCAAATGGGGATCTCTGATCCCCATCTAAAAAACAAATGCTTTGTAAGGCTACAAATGTATTGTTATTGCTACTTTGTATTAGTTATTCTTCTATTCATGCCCTCTCCTATTCATATTCCAGTCTCTTAGTCAAGTCATTTCATGGTTGCTAGGGTAATGTGGACCTGGGGTTGCCACCTGGCCAGTATTTTACCTGCCTGGCCCATAAAAATGATGGTTGATCCTATTGTTATTAACAAGAAAAATATATAGGAAGGCTAGTATTTTTTTTTTCAGAAAAGGTGGCAACCCTATGTGGACCCTAGCAATTAAACCAGAGAGCTGCTAAATAACTCAAAAACCACAGGTAATAAAAAATGAAAACCAATTGCACATTGTTTCAGAATATAACTCTCTACATCATACTAAAAGTTAACTCCAAGGGGAACAACCCCCTGTAAAAATGTAGACATCCATACATGCTTCTTCTCTGGTCTCTTAAGGAGTTGGTTTTGGCTAAAACAAAGTTCTTCTCACACAACACCATGGCTATCCCTAAACAGGACCAAGAGAATGCTTAGAGGGCTATCCCAAGTGGGCAATCGTGCTCCGTTGTGAATATGCCTGCATTGTTTGCCTTCTCTTCCTCGAATCACCCTTGATATTTGTGTCCCCCCCCCCGTAGTAGAAAGTCCCAGGCCCTTGGAAAGGAAGGGCTTAAGCACACCTGTGTTGACTTTCCTCCTTTGTCATGGGTTTTATCACCTGCAAAGTGTCCACTTCAACCGCCATGATAAAGAGATCCAAGGGAATGTGTTTATCTTGCTTTAAACTGATCCCTCCTGGGGATAGAACAAAAAGATTTGGGAGGGGTCCCTTCAAAAAGACCATTTTTCCTCTGAAAGGTGTAAATAGCACTTTGTGTATCTGTAATTTTAATCTGTATCATTGTCCCAAACATCTGACACAATTAGTAGGGGGGTGTAAACGGGCGCTGCCAGCATTACTCTGTGCGTTGGGAAAGCAGATGAGTGATCAGAGCACCTGTGTTCAGCTCCGGTGGCATGTCCTTTGGGTGGAGGCATCTACATTGTGTCTTTTGTCACTTTTGATTGACATTTCCCGTGCTGCCTTGCATAGGATAAAAGTGGAAACATGGCCTTTCCTTCAATCCCTTCCTTTTCCATCAGCATTTCTTTTGCTTTGCAAAACCTGTAGAACCATATGAATAATAATTGAATATTGGTGTAAAGACAGACATCATCTCAAGTCATTTTACCTGGTCATGTGCTTTCAGAAAGAGTCAGCACTTTAGGATGGAACTGCTTTCTGGCAGGCTGTTGTTTCTCCTACTCAATGTAACTGAATGGATTTTAGTATTGAGTGTTGTTCTTAGATCTACCAGGCAGCTGTTATCTGGTTACCTTCCCTTTGTTCTGTTGTTAGGTTTTATCAGAGCACGTCACATGATTGGGTGCAGCTGGGAAACTGACAATATGTCAAGCCCCATGTTAGATTTCAAAATGAAATATAAAAAAATCTGTTTGCTCTTTTGAGAAAGGGATTTCAGTGTAGAATTCTGCTGGAGCAGCACTATTAACTGATGCATTTTGAAAAAGACATATTTTCTCATGATAGTAGCACTTTAAAGTGGGTGCCAAAAGTTAGGCTCCCCCAAGTGATTACTTTTACTTACCTGACACCCCAGTGGGTACTCCTATCAGCAGAAAACTGCACAGGCCCGGGGAACAATCCTCGTTCTGCTACTTTGGGTCTTCTTGCTGTGCACAGGCGTAGTAGAGCGAAAAGCCAAACTTTAACGAAAGAGCCGGCTATTTCACTGCTACTCCTTCAGTTACGTTGTGTAGGAGAAACAATAACCCATCAGAAGCCATCCTAAAGTGCTGGCTCTTTCTGAAAGCACATGACCAGGCAAAATGACCTGAGATGGCTGCCTACACACCAATATTACAACTAAAAAATATATATAATATTTCAGAAATTAAAAACTACACCATAAAAATCCTGACAGAATCCATTTAAAACACACCCCAACCCTCCAATGACATCATCTTGACTCTGTAACACTGGGCCTGGGATGCTGCCTATTCTGTTTTAACTTGAACAGTTCTGTTTTTCTTACGGCTGTTTGGGTCACAGATGTCTCTTCGGGTTTCAGCCTTCGATAATCTGTCCAATAACCACCTCTGATGTCACAGCCCCACAAATGCCCCCAAACGTCACGACACCAACCCCATTTGTATCTGCTCTATACCCAATCTTTTATCATCGTCCCACCATCTTGCAGTGTCGGACTGGGGGCCAGGGGCCACAGGGACTGCTGTCCAGGGCCCCCATCCGGCCCCCCCACACCCTGCCCCTGCATCTCCGCCTGACGGGGGCCCTCGTGGGTCGGGATGCACCGGGTTTTTTTTCCCAGTGTCTCGCTGGGCCAGTCCAACCCTGCCCTCTTGTTCGGTTTTTGCCTGAGGTCAAAGATGGCAACCCTCGCTATGGGTGAAGAAACCATGGCAAATTGTTGACACAGGTTGAGAGCGGGCAGTCTAGGCTGGGTGCAGATTTAGCACCAAGTGCAACATCAGCCAAATATGCCATCTGAGTAAAATTGTATTGTGCAGCTTTTGTTGCCCTTAAATCTTATAGTGTGAATCAGGAGTGGCCATACGTTACTAAAGCAAGGTCTAATTTTAGTGATGTTGTCCCATTATGATCTACATCCGTACAAGCATTGTTAGTGTTCTGTTCCACGGAAAATATTACTTACAAATTGATTTATGGGAAAATGTATATAGATACTTAACAAACAACTATTTCTAATGTAACCTTAACATAATCATTTGAATGAAAAGCATGAAATAGGAGGGTGATATAGACAAGATGTTTGTTGGCAGTGTCTTGAGATCTACTGATCCCCAGCTAAAGGTCTACTGGTAGATCCTGACCTACTGATCCTGATGTGAATTCTCCTTGTTTGAAAGCAGCCTGTAGGGAGATGCAAACTGCAGCCCCTGATATATTTCTAGGTCTTCTCTCTGGAAATAACATTGGGCTGCTTGTGAATAAATACAAAGTTAGCAAGGACATAATACTCAGAAAATATATCCTTTTCTGCAAAGCTGCAGCATTGAAACCACAAAAAAACTGACAATAAGTTATTTAGGAAACTGACAGAAAATGACATGTTCTTTCATTGCCTCACTCTTGTTAGTGCTGTGCCGTTCTTTCTGTTCTGCTGCTCTCTGTTCAGCGACCCAAAGTCCGTCACCCCCCATCCCCATTCCTCTCTGTTTTGCCACTTCTTTCTCTCTGGGTCTTCATCCATCTCTCTCTTTCCCCCACAGACCTTCCTACAGATGAGCTCTCACACACATAAGGCGTGTTGTTTTAAATGGGTCTCGGCCCAGATCAGACATAGGAGTGCCAGGAAAGAGAGAGAAAATTCTACACACACAGCACAGGCCGGCTCTGGTTACAGCGAGGGGGCAACTCCGTCTGGAATGGCCCCAGTGACTGCAGAATATCTCTTTCAACCCTTTCAGTGCCAAAGGGCACACAGCGCATGCACAGAATGGCTTGGCTTCCTGCTTGACATCTGCACTTCCAGGGCCGCCATAAGCAAAATCATCAGCGGGCCTAGGGGCCCCACTATGTAAATCCAGCCCTGCCCCCCCCCCACTAACAGTTTATAAAAAGCCATTGGTGATCAGGGCCCCCTTATAATTTATAAACAAAACAAAAAATTGGCGGCCAGGGTCCCACGTAAAAGTTAAAAAAAAAAAAATATTGATGTCAGGGCCCCCCTACAGGTTAAAAAAAATTCATTGGTGGTCAGGGCATCCCCCTATAACTAAAAAAAAAAAAACTATTGGAGCCAGGGCCCCCATAAGTTGAACGTGAGCTCTCATATGCCATGACAGATTGGATGACTGGCGAGAGAGGGGCGAGTGGCAGAGGAAAGGGGGGGAGAGCACTAGAGGGTAGTAAGCATGGACTAGGGGTAGGCAGAAGACCCTTTAAAGCTTGTTGTTCCAAGAGGGTAGTACTTAAAGGGTTATTAGTGGAAATCAGTACTATTACTAGTTCAACACTGCTAATCTCATGAATGTAAAACTTGAGTGCCCCCTGCTGCTTTGTCCTGGTGATAAATTCATGTAACATTGCAAAAGCTTAAGGCTGGGGACAGACAGGGAGATTCAGGGAGATTCTGTCACCTGGCGTTTAATAGCAGGCGACAATCTCCCCGAACTTCCTTCTCCCTGTCTGCTGCTAGTATTAATGACAAAGCGCCAGCGCTGTGCACACGCGGCGCAGCGATTTCCGAATAGCCGAAGTTTCCTCACGAAGTAACTTCGGGCGATTCCGGAAATCGACGCGCTTTAAGCCTAAGGCTTAGGCCAGACAGGGAGATTCGGGGGCGATCCGTCGCCAGGCAATTTTGAGCGATTTTAAAAATCGCGCTGCTCCGTGTGAATAAGCGCAGGCGTTTTTAAGCCTTGCCGGTGCGCAGCGGTGCCTAGCTATTCGGGGAGATTCGGGGGCGATCCGTCACGGCGAGAAGTCGCCAGGCGACGGATCGCCCCCGAATCTCCCCGTCTGGCCTTAGCCTAAAGGGTTGGATCACTTATAAATTCACTTCTAGGCTCAAGCCAGACGGAAAGATTCGGGGATATTCGTCACATGGCGACTAATCTCCCCGAATCGCTTCCCCCTGCCTTCCAGCGACTTAAATGAATAATCGCCTGCGCCTATTCACACGCCGCACTGCTCTTTCCCGAAATCACTCTAAATTGCCTAAGTAGGCAACTTCAAGCAACTTCGGAAAAGCCAGCGCCGCGTGTGAATAGGCGCAGGCAATTATTCATTAAAGATACTGGTAGGCAGAGGGAAGTGGTTCGGGGAGATTTGCCCCAAAGAAGAAGTGATTAGTCGCCAGGCCTGCATTTTTTTAAATACTGTAGTTATTTCATTATTTGCCTTCTTCTGACTCTTTCCAGCTTTCAAATGAGGTTCACTGACCCCCATCTAAAAACCAAATACTTTTGTGAGGTTACAAATATATTGTTATTGCTGCTTTTTATTACTCACCTTTCTATTCAGGCCCCTCCTATTCATATTGCAGTCTCTTAAGGTGGACATACACGGGCCGATAAAAGCTGGCGACAGACTGAGTCGGCAATTTATCGGCCCGTGAGTGGGGCCCTCCGACGGGCTTCCCCGATCGATATCTGGCCAAATGTCGGCCAGATGTCGATCGGGCAGGATAAAAAATCTCGTCGGATCTAGGGCCCACGATCGGATCAGCCCGATATCGCCCACCTCTCAGTGTATGGCCACCTTTATTCAAATCAGAACATGGTTGCTGGCAGGCCCTGACTGTCAATCTGTAAGTTCTGGCAAATGCCAGAGACCATACCTCCCAACATTTTATAAGTAAAAAAATTTCATTTTAAAAAATTTGGCAGCTTATGAAAGTTTGGAAAAATTTCTCCTTATCTAAACTTTTACAATTACTTATTTTCTTATCTCAGAATTGTTACAAAGTATCTTATTTGCACCTGTTGGCTGTTCTGGGCTCTCTGCCAAAAGCCAGTTAAGTTAGAAACTTTCTTTCTTTTTCTGGCTGTTCAGTGCAGAGAAAAGAGGGACTTTCCAGTACAAATGAGGGACTGCATGCTGAGCTGTCAAAAGAAAGCTGAAAGTTGAAATAGACAGTCAGTATTTATTGGGCTGGTAGGGGCTGTTTGGGCCTCTGTGTACCTGAAATGCCAGACCTGGTTGCTAGGGTAGTTTGGACCCTACCAACCAGAACATTTTAACTGGAGACCTGCTGAACTAAAAGCTAAATAACTCAAAATAATCACAAAAGAATTAAAGGGGACATAAACCCACCCACTCAAATTAAAGGGGTTGAAAGAGTGATTTTCATGGTTTTCATTTTTTATTATATCCCCTTTAATTCTGGATGGCCTACTTGGGATTATTATTAACATGTATTTCTATAGTGCCAACATATTTCGTAGCGCTGTGATGTATTGGGGACATTAAACTGAAGATTTAAATTTAATAAACAGTTGTTGGCAAATAGGCAGGTAAACTTTTCAGTTGTAAGGTCTTCTGTGCAGGGCCCTCTGAATTACAGGCTGTATCCCATAGATCAAATAATACCAATTTTTAAGCATTGTTAAAGTGCAGGTAGGGGATCTGGTATCCAGAAAGCTCTGAATTTCGGAGGCCATCTCCCATAGACTCCATTTCATCCAAATAATCCATTTTTTTTTTTTTATTTAATGTTTTTATTGAAGGTCCAGCATATTTAAACACTATGTTTCACTTTTGTAAAGATACAATTATTGAAAATGGTACATGAATGTATGACCAATAAAACAATGCTTTTTCCCTATTAAAGTCTCAGGTGTTTGATATGAAGGCGTATCTATTACATAGGAATATACTAATAAAAAGAAAGACATGGTAAGTGACATTTAACATTTGTTTTTGTGAGGTGGCGGTAGTCATACTTCTCTAATTACCCCCTTGCTTGTCTAAGGAATATACTGGATTTTCATTTTTATTTTTAACACAAAACTTAAATAACAAATTAAACAAAATAAAATAAAGTAAATCAGGTAACATCGAACACGACCCTCTACTTATCTTGTATGATATATGTTATTTTCAATTATCTAGCTTGGTTGACTCTGGGAGGCAGCTGTCGTTTATGTCAAGTTGAGGTGGTTGTGTTTAAGATTAATGGATTTGTAAGATTAATGGATTTGTACCCAGTATGCTTTCCCAGTCGTACCACGAGGTATATCGAAAATGTAGATACTGTAAGTTGTCTGATATCAGATATATGTAGTCCAAGTATTAAAGAACCTATCTGTTTGGGTAGTTTTGTTTTGAGAAGCTTCCAAGCAGTCCATGTGGAATAGAAAGTGTAGTTTGTTTCCGACTAGGTTCATGGATGGTGGTGTAGGAGAAAGCCATTCCTCCGATTCTGCTAGTCCTTTGTTGGCTTTAGATACTTGTGTCTCTTTGGTTTTGCTGAATAGAGCCCATTCTAAATTGGGTGTAAATGTTTGTTTGGTTAATGAATGCCAGTATTTGTATACTTCTTGCCAGAATATTTTAATGACCGGGCAGGACCATATCTCTTACTCTTCTCTCTTAGTCCTTTTGCTCCAGCGGGGAGCATAGGGCCTCACCGACACTCCTCCAACGAACTCGGTTTGCAGCGGTCTTCTTCAGCTGAGCCCATGTCCATCCGGCTGCCTTCATTTCGGCCTCCATGCACCTCCTCCATGTCTGCCTTGGCCGCCCAACTTTTCTTTTCCCTTGTGGGTTCCACTCAAGGGCTTGCCTTGTGATGTTGTCAGAACTCTTTCTGAGGGTGTGGCCTATCCAGCCCCACTTTCTTCTTCTGATTTCTCGGTCAATGGGGATCTGTTTTGATCTTTTCCATAGGCTGATGTTGGAAGTTTTCTCTGGCCATCTGATGTGCAGGATGTGTCGTAGGCAGCGGTTGATGAAGGTTTGGAGCTTACTTGTGGTTGTCATGGTCAGTCTCCAGGTTTCCGAACCATAAAGCAAGACTGCAGGACCATATACAATGTATTAATGAGGCTTCTGTTTCGGAGCATCTAAGACATTTTGAATTGGATAATATTCCCATTTTGAATCTCTTTATGAGTGTTAGGTATGATTGGTGTATTAATTGAAGGGCCATGATCTGATATTGTCTACTTGGTATGAGTTTCATAGCGTGAGAATGGAGTTTAGTTACGTCAGACATGGTAATGGATGGTATGTCTTCTAACCATCTTCTAAAAGGTGTATCTTTTGTTGATGAGTCTGGAGTTGCCCTGATAAGTTTGTAAATGCAAGATGTAGAGTGGGATGTATTGGCTCCTTTCCATATATGGTTTAAAGGAAATTAGATATCTTGGTCTGTCAACCTACGTAAGACGTCTCTCGCATAGTGTGAGGCCTGGAGGTAATACAAGTGTTGGGCATGGGGAATTTGGTCGAAACTTCATCATGTGTCATAACCGTTAGATTTTTGGTGAATATGTCCCTAATACAGCAGATACTGTATTTTAATTCTTTGTTGCCTGTCCACGGGAGATAAAGTGAAAGTAGTTGTGTGGTTTTCCATCTGTGGCGAATGTTCCTCCAGGCTTTATAGGTATTGATGAATAGGGGGTTGGCTTTTTGTGTTTGTGTAAGTTCCGTAGGTGGATAAGATAAGCTCTTCCCAAAAATGAGAGACTTGCAGACTTCCAATTTGCTAATTCCCTTTGGATGTCTGATATGGTTTGACTGATGTTTAATTTATACGTGTCTGAGTGTTGGTTTGTGAATTTTATGCCTAGATAGGTGATGTATTGTTGTGCTTTTTTAAAGGGGATATTTTGTGTCCAATCTGTGTCTATGGTATGTTTTAACTTAATGGCTTCTGATTTATCATAGTTTATTTTTAAACCTGAGATAGTGGCATATCTGTTGATCGTATTCATGATAATAATCCAGTTTAAAAAAAAAAAGATTTCCCTTTTCTCTGTAATAATAAAACAGTATCTTGTACTTGATCCGAAGCAAAACCAGCCTATTGAGTTTATTTAAGGTTTACATGATTTTCTAGTAGAATTAATGTACGAAGATCTAAATTACAGAAAGATCTGTTATCTGGAAACCTCAGGTACCGATTTAACATACTGCAGGGATGCAAGGACCACAAATATATATGCCAATGTGGTTCTCTCCTGATGGGACAAATCTTCTGACATGTAGTATAGGTATTGGATCCCTTATCCGGAAACCCATTATACAGGAAGCTCTGAATTACAGAAAGGCCGTCTCCTATATACTCTATTATATTATCCATACCATACCTGAGTAAACAGCTCTAGAAGCTCTCTGTTTGTTTAGGATAGCAGCTGCCATATTAGCTTGCAGTGACATCACTACCTGTCTGAGTCTCTCCCTGCTCACTCATAGCTCTGGGCTCAGATTACAGCAGGGAGGGGAGGAGGGAGGGGGAGAGTAGTAAACTGAGCATGCTCAAGCCCTAGCCCTGGAGGTTTAAACTGAAAACAGGAAGTTTGATACAGAAGCTCATGTGTACACAATAGAAGGAAAGAAATGCTGTCTCATGCTGTGATCCCAGCCATGCCTAGTTATACTCCGCCTACTTCCCAGTAATCTCCATCCCTATTGGAGTGTATGATTGAGTCCAACTAAATCTGCACCATGTGGTAGATGAGACTCATTGAAGAAACAATTTTAAATCTCAAAAGCTCATTTTTAAAAACAAAAAATAATATCCTTTGGTGTCACTGACCCCAGCACCAAAGCACAGATGTTCTTTTTTTTACTTTTGACAATGTATAGTGATCTATTGATTCTGCAATACCGCAAACATTCCAGCAGATGTCAGTATTGCACTGTCATTGAATTAACAAGGGCCATATTCAGGCTTTACATTATTGCATTTTACTTTGCTATTTTAATTCATGGAAAAATGTGAAAGAAAGACAGAAGTTGACACAGCATTTTGGGCAAGAAGCAGCAATGCTCTGTACCAACAAGCAGATAATTATTATTTAACATAGAGTATCAAAGGGGAGTTACCTCGTTTATGGTGTGAAGGTGCCAGCAAATATAACAT
>CM044447.1:114783682-114802454 GCA_024363595.1 Xenopus borealis | reverse complement strand
CAGCTAGCAAAGAGAAAATGACAACATTATTATCTTTTTCTGTCTTTAAAAAAAAAAAATCTATATATTTACAAAAAGCTGGTGTCGGTTTTATATTCCCTTTTTTCCCCATTTTGCTCACATATTTTTCATTTTTTTTGTTAAAAAGCTATGTTACATATAAAAATAAAACATCTGATTGGAGGTGCTTAACTCTGGGAACTTAATTAAGCGTCAAAAATAAAATACATAGCAATAATAATAATATCAATAGTTATATTTGTCAACAGTGCTTGGGGGGGGATACTTGGATAGGGGTCATTTCTTTAAATATTTTATGACTTGTCTGTTAAACCCAAGATAAAGCAAAAGCTTAATTTATTATTTTTCTCCCTCTTAGTAGACAAAGAGGCTAACTACATCTACATCTGTGACTTCACTGCCAAGCAATGAACGTGTCATATAGATATTTCCTCATCTACATAGTCTTCTGCCACCCAACAGTTCAACGTCTAGAGTTTGTCCATTGCAAAGGTTTCCATAACCATTTGCCAGTGGCAGTAATGCACCATGTTGCTTGCCCGTCAGCAGTACAGAGGTTAAACATTGCCCCCATTCCCATTTCTTTAAGTCTTTTTTTGGGTACCAGCAGTTAGCATGAACATTTACACTCTGAAATGATAGGGTACTGAACTGGAATCCATGTACAATACCTCTGCCTAGTCCATCCCTGGCAGTACCATCGTAAAAAGGTCTTTGTCACTGACTTTATGGGCTTGCAGTACATGCCCTCTGGAAAGGAACAAGACTTTTCTGAGAAGCAGTGTCCCTCCTTGATAAACCTTGGCCAGAACCTGACCCCCAAGTCCTTCCAGGTGTACATCACTGGGCAGTAAGTGTAAGCCCACAACCACTGCAAGAACTTCCTACGGGCCTTCTTGCCCATCCGGATTCTGCCACCGTACGGCGTCTCGCTGAGGTCAAGTTTCTTCAGTTCCAAAGGGAAAGAGCCAAGGGTTTTCATCTTAGTCAATGAGTCCTGGGTGGATGTGTTGACGCTATTGGGCAAAACCACTGACATAAAATTAGGGTCGAAGTTGCTACCAAGCTTCTTCCTCAATGTCCGCTCATCCAGATCCTGCTCCTTTGGGTCTTGCTCTGGGTCTGGGTGTTCAATGATGTCCTTTACAGGTAAATTTTCACTAGGAGATGGTCTAAGCCTGAGATAAGGCTGACAGAACCCCTGATGGTGAACCAGAAACAGCCACGAGCAAAGCAAAAAAGCCTCAGGCAGATTTATCCTCTTCATGATGTTCAACCCCCCCTTCAATGAAGAACAAGGTTCTCCCACCCCCCTCTTAATCAATAATTACAGATCTGCAGATTCCAATGAACGCTTATAATCCACAAGCAGATTTTGGAATGCAGGGGAGCCGGGAGAACTTGGGTTCTGCTTGAAAAAAAAAAAACAGATTCTTCCCAAAAAACAAAATACTTATATTCTCCCTTGGCCTGCTTTTTTTGCAGAGCTCCGAAATAGATACAAAGTCCAGAGAAGATGCTTTAAATAGACCAGTGGTTTATGTGACACTCACACACAGATGGGTATACTGTATGTGATCTGCAGCCTTGTGGAGCCAGGAAGTTTCTCACAGAGAGGTAGCTGTGTCAGTAAGTAAGGGAGAATCACACAGGGAAAGATTATATTTTGACCCCCTTTTCCAACTTTTCATGTGCCCTGTATTTTTTTTTCTTTTTGGGGCACGTAGATTCACAGAGGATTTTTTGCCATCTCCATGGTGACATCCAGGATAACTTGTCTAGACATTGTGACACAGCCTGGTATCAGATCAGAGCCAAAGCGATAGAAAAAATAATAACCCGTTGCACAAATTGATTTTATCTCCTTTAAAAAAATTGCCTTTAGTCCAATATCTGAACTATTTACAGCTGGGGGAAAAAAATCCCCCCCACCCCCTTAAGGAAATGCAAATATATGTGCCTTGTTAGGCTCTCCCAAAATCCCAAAAGATATCCAGACTTACAGAAGGATAAGGCTTCATCTTCTCCAGTGATGCTTTCACTCGGTTGCCTTTATTTTCTGCAAATCATTAATGCAGAAGGGGCTGCTGCATGCGGAGCCTTATTATCCCGGGTATTCTGCTGTGTGACAATCAGTTCCTTGGCTCCCGCTTTTGTGGAAAGGCTAGCAAGTCTTTCTTTTTTAGGAGCAGATGAAAAGGCAGTGAGAGCAGACACCATACACATGGAGCAGCCTGTGTGTGAAGGGGAGTCCCTTTGAAAGCAAAGCTCCTGCTTTTTTTCTTCTTTTTTTTTTTTTCTTTGCAAGCTAAGAATGCTCTTTGGGTGCAAATGAGCTGGTGCCGACTGGGAGGAGGACAGATTAAGACCCCCTTGTATAAATCAGCATGGTATCACATTGCCATACTCTGTCTCATATCCAGATGCAGACCATCGAGAGCCTTAAATGACACCATTCTGCTTTTCCTCAGTGCTTGGCCTCAGGGTCTTGTCTCTGAGCTTCTGCAGGGACCAGATGGGAGCTGAGAAGTAGCAGGTTACTGAAGATGCTTGAGCGGTTCCCAACAAGTGTGCTGTCCAGTGTTTGCTTTGTGCATTCATGCAGGTTCCAATACAGGGTGGGGGGAATCCTTTTCTGTACTTGCCTCTCACCCTTCTGTCTGCAGAGCTTGCAGAACAGTGTGTGTCCTTCACTGCTACTCACTCCTTAATGTGCTGTGCTCTTCCCCTTCACTGCAAGTTAAATATCTCCCCCTGATGGTGTGAATTGTTAACTGACACTGCCCACTGCAGTCACTCCCCCCACGGCACACACATTCACACACACTCTTACATACTCTCTGACTGACAGCCTCTCCACAACAACCTTTATAGACCCCCTCCCTTCCTATTCCCAAACCCTAACCAATTGATAGATTTTGCCTGCTGGGTCCTAAACCACACCACCTGCTTTTAGGGCTTCCCTATTTAACCCCCACAAAAGCTCAGCAGATCACTGCAAACGCCACAAGGATCCTTTTATAAACACATTCAGAAAATGGATGTAAAGATAGGTTGATGAAAATGTAGAGGAGGCTAATTAGCTAGTGGACCTCATTTAAATCCTAGAATGCAGAGGTGTGCAACTAGATGCTCTGCCAACCATCCCCATTCAACTCTATGGAAATGGCTGGATATGAAAACAAATAGGAGAGAAAACAAACTGCTGCCGAAATGACTTTTAGAGTTCCTTGAATTTATAAATTGTTTATAAACGGTTACCCACTTAATGTAGCAATCACCTTTAACATTACTTCCATGAGACTGCGGTGCAGTGAATCACCTTTGCTTTTTAAGCTCTCCAATTCCATGGCACATTAGCGCCACTTAGTAACCTTGCAAGCTTGACTTAATGAGTGTGAAAGTGCATGACAGGTGTCAGTCTCACAGGCCTCCAGCAGTTGCCGCAACTGTTACCCTCGCCATCATGGACTTCCGATGAAAAGCAACGGTCAGACGGCACATGGCATGAATAAAATACTCACAGAATCACAAAGGGAATACCAGTTAGCAGCTACGACCCCGGCAGGCATATATATTAAACTGTCTGGCATTCATGTGCCGATCATATGGCTTCTGCTAAGACTATGGAGCCTGCTGTGACGCTGACAGGTATATATTCGAAAGTTTACTTATCTCGCTTGGAACGTGGCCTGTGAAGTATTTTGCATGCTGTGTTTTATATCCTGCTGAGGTACAGCAGAGGGAGCACTTTTCCTTCTCTATGTTACCTGCTGTTCTGTGTGTGTGAGGATGCGGGTGTGTGCGGGTTTATGGCCGATAAAGAGCAGCGACCAATTAAATGTTTGAACTGAACGAGGAAACGATAACTTCTGGTGGGTTACTGTGGGAGCAGTGGCAAGTTTGCCCTATATCGAATAACCCAGAGCAACACCGGACGCTAGCTGATTGGTTTAATCCGCCTGGCGCTAACCTTGCCACTTTTAATACATTATAGGGTGTGTTTATTATGGGGAGAAAATGGGGGGGGGGGGGGGAGACAACTGGAAAGATGTAACATCTTCCACTTGCAGACACAACACTGCTCATAGAATGCAAAAAGTCAGGCCTGTGTTTATGCAGCCCATACTGGAACGTGGGCAGGGGGTGGTCTGTTTCCCCTGGCACACACCTTCATTACAGAAGAGCATGGTGGAAAGTTCCCTTTGCTTTAGACAGTGTTGGACTGGGATGCCAAGGGCCCACCAGAAAACCTTAGACCAGGGGCCCAACTTTCCAAACTATTATTCCTTCTCTCCTCACTTAACCTCTTTATTCTCCTATTCTTTTTGATCTTACTTATACTTTATTAACAATACTTACTATAAACTATTCTTCCATTATTAAGCCTCCTTTTCCACATAAAGAAATAGGGAATGAACATGAAATAGGCCAGATTGTTAGAAGCAAGAGGGACCACTGAAACCTGGGCCCACCGGGAGTTTTCCTGGTATCCCTGTGGGCCAGTCCAAGACTGGCTTTAGAACTATTGTAACTCAATATAACTTGATAGTGCCTTCCTGAGCTCAAATAAATAAATAACACATTGTATGAGCAAGGGTTTAGTTTTTGCAGGACTACAATTCCCAGTATCCCTGAATGTAGTTCATCAACAACTGGGAGACTGGGGGCTTAACATTCCGGATGTTTGGTATACAGAGTTCTACTAACAAATAAATACTGTACAGAATAAATACTGTACAGTAGCAGCCACCACCCAGCAAAGCCACAAAGAACTACTGATAAGTAGCTATGGGCCCAGCAAACACTTGTTAACCCCTCTTGCTAATGTCTGGTTTATGCCAAGCAGAAGGGAAATCCTGTAGCCGGCACCGGTACCTTGCAAGAAATGGGGGCTGTGTGCACACTGCATGCTGCATATGATTGCATCATTTTGGGGGTCCCATCCTCGTGGGTCCCCACTGCCACCCAAACCTGAAGGCCCACCTTTCCCCATCTGTCTCTGTTTTCCTTGGTCTGAACATAATTTTTGTTTCCTTGAATTTTCAATTCCTCTGTAGGGAACTGAATCTTTGTCTCCAAGGTGCCAAGCAGAAAAAGATCTGTCCCTGATGCAGCTGAATTGGCACCCTATCTCTTTTTAGTCCCACATGACTTTTACTTAGAGGTAAGATGTAAATCCAGACACAACTCTTTGTTACGTTTTTACTCTTTTTATTTATTTCCTCACTTGAGATTTTCAGGGTGCAGTTGACCTATTAGGGCTCCCTCAGACCTAGGGGATGGTTGTGTGACCATCAGCCACCCCGAAAAGGGACCCACCCTAGTTGCATGGCAAAGGTGGGTTAGCAAACCTTGTGTGCCTTTTGACTGGGAAGGGGGAGTTGGGGAATGATGGGTCCAAAGACTCTAGATTCTGCTTACTACCACTCTCTTCATCTCTCAGACACATTGTATGACTTTAATTCTCAAAAAATGTGAGTATCCTTAAACTAGTGACCTTCTGCTAACTGATTTCATGCATACATTGATACACTTTGCCAAACTGAAATTACAGTTAAATATACTCTGGGAGTTTCTGTGGCTGTATTCTCTAACTGGTTAAATTGCTTCGTTGGCAGATGTGGGAGTTTAAGGGTAGGTATCACTGAGCTTTTATTGATCAGCCGTTCAGTAAGGACAAAACTGCTCAATAGTCAAGCAGCTTCTATACAAAGTGACCTGTGTCACCACCAAAAACATGTCAACAAAAGGGAACACAGAGAAACTGCTGTTTCCTTCCAAGGTTGAGGCGCCAGACAGGGACACCAGCTGATTCAGAGTGGTTGTCAGGGGTCCTGACATTGGCTCTACAACAGCACTGCCCATGTTCTACGCCAAGTAGAAGGCACAACAAAGGAGGAAAAAGAGGGGCTTACAGAACCACCCTATGGCTAAAAAACAGGTATGCAAACACGGCTGATCTGCAGAATTATAAGGCATTTTTAGCTTGTTTATTCCCAGACTCACCATTCTGTACATGACTACTGCAAGTACTAGAGAGACCACAGCACTGGATATCAATTAGCTAGGTGCTACGTATATTTTGTATACCGTTAAGGTGCCTATACACTGGCACATATCCAATACAGATGCAGGTAACCCTTGCTCTGATAGCCTCCAATAAATTATATGGGCTAATTCAGATACTGATTGACCTGGAAATCCCTTTTTAACAAACACCTAACGAGTCATAGGCTTGTCCAGTTTTTGCACCCAGAACGGAAAACTGCATTTTTACCAGCTTGGACATTATCACAAAATGGAAGTGACAGAGGATGAGGGAAGTGAAAAAATACATTAAAAAAGGAATAAAATTCACAAAAGTCACCTATAAATCACTTAAAAAAATATTCATCACTTTTAAAAATCAATTGAATGCTGTGGGGGTACAAACACGGCACCTATACCTGCATTTGCAAGTCCTGCCTGCAAAATACATGCTTTTTTGGGTAACCTGCAGGTACCTTACCTAATGCAGGACTCTACTGTATCCCGCCTCCAGACAATTGCAATTCCCTGGTTCCCTAGGGGTCCCAACCATCTAAAGATGAATTAAAGTGGCTGGTCTTTACCAGTTTTTTTAATGCCAGCTTTATTTATTTTGCTAGCTACAAGTGAGCAACTGCAACAGTGCTTGGCTGGTCTGCAGTGTGAATCTGTAGTAGGAAATTCTTCCTTAAGAAAGTGCAGATTTATATACTTAGTGCAGATTTATATACTTACACACACAGCATATTCTCCCTGGAGTATCTAATCCACAATGGAAAAATGCAACTTACACTGAACACAGTTAAGACAGCATTCAGTGTTGCAACCAGAGTCGGACTGGGCGATCCAGGAGGTCACAGGGCTGCCATATCAGGGCCCCTCTCCTCAACGTCAAACCCCCTCTGGCATGGCCGCCCCCTCTTGTCACATACCTTCTTTCCTTGCGTCCTTGATCGGGGTCAGGGGGGAGGCCAGGAGGCAGGCAGGTAACGGGGCCCAACAGGTTCTTACCTGGTGTCCCACTGGCTCAGTCCAACCCTGGCTATAACTGTAGTTCTGCAACAGCAGATGTGCCACACCTTCATAACTCATATAAGCTGAGACATTATACAGTCCCTTACTTTCAAGAAGGAATCTCTGCCACTTCAGAAATGGCACAGCTTTTCATAGCAGAGCTCTACATACTCCGTTGTAAATCTGCTGCCAGTCATCACTTCTGGCACACAGACAGCTGGCAGTCGGCACACTTGTTGGGGGGCGGGTTGCAATCTGTATCTGGTAGATAATGTTGCAAGGCTCTTGCACTCTTTCTTGTCTTCCTACTTTTTTGGGGGTGGGAAAATCTGAGAATTGTACAATAATCTTTCTCGAGACAAACCTTGCAGCTGTCTTTTATTGAATATGCCTCAATATTTTCTCATTGCTAATTATCAATTTATTTGCCTTCCTCTTCTGCAGCAGTCAGGCCTGGATTTTTGGAAAGGCCACATAGGCCTGGGCCTAGGGTGACAGGATTTTAGGGGGCGGCATTTTGCCCAGCCACACCCACATTGGTTCTGAAATACTGGGGATATGCAGGAGATACTGTAGTTTTTAAAATTTCCCATGCACCAATCCCCAATGCTCCGGTCCTGAAGATGAAAATTTTCGAATAAAGGTCGAATATGGGGGTGACGAACAGCAGGTTGCCTAGGGGTGCCCGCTATGTAAATCCGGCCCTGGGCCAGCAGTGTAACTACAGAGGAAGCAGACCCTGCGGCTGCAAGGAGGCCCAGGGGCCCCATGAGGCCCTAATTCATATGCCATTTCAATAAATATTGGTAAAACAGGTCAACATCTAGACATTTTGGGGGGCCTATAAAATAATTTGCTTTGGGGTCCAGTGATATCTATTTACCCCACTGCTCTTCTGTCTCAGCCTAGCTTTTAAATTGCGGTCACTGACCCCCGCAGCTAAAACACTATTGCTCTGTGTGGCTAACATTTTATAGTTATTCTTACGTTTTATAATGTTTCTTTCTATTCAGGTCCTATGCATTTTCCAATCTACCCTTCAAAGCACTGCTTGGTTGCTAGGGCAATTGAACCCCGGCAACCAGATAGCTGCCGTAATTCCGAAGCTAAATAATTAAAAAAAAAAATAAAAACAAGACAGAATAAAAATTGTCTCTACTAAAGCAATACAAAGGTAAATTTGTGCCTTGAGTTAGCAAAAGCGACCTTTTTTTAAAAACATATTATCCTCGTGGGTCGCTGTGCAGAAAACCTTCCCTCAATCTTTGGAGAAATGCTCTAAATTCATTAGAAACATTCTTGCTAAAGACACTAGGGACCAGTATACATTTTTTTTTTTAAAGCGTAAGATCAAATAAGACTTCGCTTTTCACAGCAAGTCATAAAAATCACAACGTAGGTGGGCCAGATATTTCTTATTTGTTGGCCAATCTTGGCATCTATAAATATTTTTGTTTTAAACTATTTTTTTAAAGATTTTTTTTTTTTATGTTTCATCTGTGAAAAAAAAGGCACAAAGAAATGCATTTTTTTTTTTACAGCCGTTATATCAGTTACACTGTTTCAGAATATTGGCAGGAATAACAGCGTTCCAGTGTAAAATGCAGGCAATTACTTTTTACAGTGTACACCTTGTGCAGTGCAGCACCTGTAATGTATGGCCGCTATAGAATGCGAGCACGATTTAATACTTTTTAATGAACAGGCCCTGCTAAAGCTGTTTGCTTTGTGTATTTATGTGTGTTTGTGGATTTGAACGCTGCTTGTTTTTTTAATGGCTACATGGTTCATTTTTTTATTCCTAAATACGGATTGCACCCAATTTTCCAGCTTCATAAATACTTGGGGGTCATGTAAGATCATGGAGCAGAACAGTACATGTCTTAGAGCTGTACCTTTCCTATGGTCACACAGCCAATGCAATGTATCTGAAAATGGTCTCAGATTGAAAGCACCCATGCTACTGGAATATGCATGTTAAAGAAGTTGTTCACCTTTAAATTAACTTTTAGTATGACATAGAGAGTGATATTCTAAGACAATTCGCAATTGGTTTTAATTTTTTATTATTTGTGGTTTCTGAGTTATTTAGCTGTTTATTCAGCAGCTCTCCAGTTTGCAATTTCAGCAATCTGGTTGTTAGGGTCCAAGTTACTCTAGCAACCATGCACTGATTTGAATAAGAGACTAGGATATGAATGGGCGAGAACCTGAATAGAAATACGAGTAATAAAACATAGCAAGAACTATACATTTGTAGCCTTTCAGAGCATTTGTTTTTAAGATGGGGTTCAGTGACCCCCAATTGGAAGCTGGAGTCAGAAGAAGATGGTAAATAATTTAAAAAATATAAAAAATAATAAAGGCCACATGAAAAGTTGCATAGACTTAGCCATTCTATAACATACTAAAAGTTAACCACCCCTTTAACCAGATATTAGGTTTCCTTGGGAAGAACCAAACTTGGGCCCGGAATATATAGATAGCTAAGCATCTGTTTTTTCTTTCTTAACGCACAAATCTCATAATTCTCAGGCAAAAGCAATTAATACATGCAGGGTTATGAGTTCAATTTATAATACCCATAAAACACTTAGCAAACTCAGTGGCAGGTTCATGTAGAATACCCCCAAAACCCTCCATATATAATAATCCCAGAACTCATTGCAGAATGGCACAGAAGCAATTCCATGTATATATACCCCCATAACTCATAGCAGGATGGCATAGTGGCAGTTCCATGTATAATACACACAGAACCCATAGCATGATGGCACAGAGGCAATTCCATGTATAAACACCCCAGAACTCATAGCAGAACGGCACAGTGGCAATTTCATGTATAAATACCCCCAAAACTCATAGCAGGATTCCACAGTGGCAATTACATGTATAAATGTTTCCCCAGTGCTTTGGAACCAATGTTGGTGCGGCTGGGTGGCATGTTGCTCCTAAAATCCTGCCACCCTAGGCTCGGGCCTTTGTGGCCTTCCCACAATTCCGGACCTGGTCATGTGCGTGCACACCTCTGTGTGGCAGTAGCAAGCGGAAATACTCGCAAAGAGTTATGCTATTGGTTAAAGATCTGATCACATTTTCACCAGAATTGTCAGGCCCCTAAAACTAGGCAAATGCCTAGTGGGTAATCTAGCCCTGTTAGTGATGTGTGGGTTGGGCCGACACCCATGGGACCCACAGGTTGGACACAGTGGCGTAACTACCAGGTGTGCAGAGGGTGCAATTGCACCAGGGCCCCCACCCCCTTGGGGCCCATCAGAGCCACGATAATGGTATGGCAGGCAGTTATCTAGAAGAAAATTTCACAGCACACATGCCATCAACACTCCAGCATGGGATTTATAGAGTTAAGGGCCGGACAGGGGGCCCCGGGTGCCCATCCTGTACCTGGGCCCACCAGAGAGTAGTTACGCCACTGGTTGCACAGGTTCTGGCTGACTTCTACAAGAGAATTCCAGGTTGTGGGAGGATTTCGGATAGAGCTGTTCCTTCTTCCTCTTTCTTTTTTCCTTTCCAAATACCTTACACTGTAGGCTTCCATCTCCAGCAGATGGAAGTGGGTCTGCCCCGTCCCTTTTTGTGACATCAGATAGTCGGATTGGGCGTCGGTCTATAAATAGCTGGGACTTGCTGGGTTTGGCTAGTGAGCAGGCAGGTTAGCACCAGGTGCGGGTCAGTGTTTTGTGAGAACTATTGTGACATTACGTTACATCTCTTATACGGAGTATAGTTCATTTCTGCGTCTCTTATTTGTGGAAAAATAGATTTGCAGCCTCCAGCGTTGGTAGAAATTAGATTGATAGCAGGGCATTACAAAAACCATACTAAATGAACAATTTGACCTGAAAATAAAGAGGTATGCCATATATATTAATTCAAATATTGTTGGGTCTATGGATAGATAATGATTTCATATTGCATTTTTCCAAAAGAAATGAACAATCATTTGTCCTAGCAAATCCAAAACGTTATAGTTTTGCTCGTATGGATTTATTGATTAGTTTTTTTTTTTCGCACAGCACCAGTTATTTAATTGAACTTCATGTCCTGCAACTTCTAATTAGCTGTTTATTTTTAATCTGCAAAATAAAGTACATTCCTCTGCAAAGTAAAAAAAAAAAAAGGTTGTTATTTACAGCGCACGCTTTATGAAGGTTCAGCGTTTTATTTTTTGTAGCGTGGTTTAATCAGTCTGTAAACATCTGCGGAAAACACACCACAACTGTTTTTTGTTACAAAACATCTGCAGTTTCAGTACTAAAGAAACGTATTGAAGGGGGGGAAAGAATAAAGACTGTACTGTTGGTGCAGGTAGGGCTTTAGTGATAGGGCTAAAAAGAATCCAGAGCATTTCATGTTGTAAGGGGTATCCTTGGCAGGGATTAGTGCCCTCTATGCAAGCTAACGTACAGACCCTAAAAAAACTCTTCTTGTTAAGAGTAGATGGGCTATGGCATTCATCCTCAGGATTACATGGGATGATACCTAATAAAGATCATATTTATTGCATATGTTAATATATTTATTCTAACATGGGTGGAAATGTATCTTTTCTGCTCCTTTTGGGGTTAACCCCTTTCGCACCTAGAGCGACTATTACTACTGCCATTAAATAAACTCACCCTAACCAAGGTCTATTACAGGCTCAGATCCACTCCTGTACCCACCTCCTGCAAGGTGCAGCATCAAGGGCTCGCACACACCTTAGCTGGGCCCAAGGGGCCAACTCCATGATCCTTTGAGCCAGCTGCAATGGTTCACAACCCCCCTCCACCCACCTTCTTCCCCCCCTTCCCTCCAGTCTGTATCTGGATGCTCAGGTATGCCAGTCTTATGCTAATCATAGTAACAAAAACTGGTATAATTGTCACATTGAAAAGTTGCAGCCCTGTTTTTGATAGGGATGCACTAAATCCACTATTTTGGATTCGGCCGAACCCCAGAATCTTTTGCAAAAGTCATATGTTAATGCGTGTACAGAACATCATGTACTCCAACATTATTGTTCCTCTAAAGGTGTGGTTCACCTTTAAGTTAATATGTTATCGAATGGCCAGTTCTAAGCGACTTTTCAATTGTCCTTTATTTTTATAGTTTTTGAATTATTTGCCTTCTTTTTCTGACTCTTTCCAGCTTTCAAATGGGGGTCACTAGCCCCACGTAAAAACAAATGATCTGTAAGGCTACACAGTTATAGTTATTGCTACTTTTTATTACTCATCTGTCTATTCAAGCACTCTCCAACTACAGGTATGGGATCTATTATCCAGAATGCTCGGCACCTAGGGTTTGCCGGATAACGGATCTTTCCGTAATTTCGATCTTCGTACCTTAAGTCTACTAGAAAACCATGTAAACATTAAATAAACCCAATAGGCTGGTTCTGCTGCCAATAAGGATTAATTATATCATAGTTGGGATCAAGTACAAGCTACTGTTTTATTATTACAGAGAAAAAGGAAACAATTATTTCATTTTTATTGATTATTTCATTATAATGGAGTCTACGGGAGATGGCCATTCCGTAATTCGTAGCTTTCTGGATAATGGGTTTCCGGATAAGGGATCCAATACCTGTACTCATATTCCAGTCTTTTATTCAAACTAGTGCATGATTGTTAGGGCAATTCAGACCCTAGCAACCAGATAATAAAAAGCTAAATGATTCAAAAACCACAAATTATAAAAAATAAAAAGCAGATTCAGATTGACTCAGAATGTCCCTCTCTAAATCATGCTAAAAATTAATTCAAGGGTAAACAACTCCTTTATTGTTGCTTGTCCATCAGCAACAGAGGGGACCTGTGATTACCTTGAGGTTTTTTATATTAAAATTATGTTTTCTTAATGTTATTTTTCTCATCTTGTTTCCAGTTCTGCACCTTCACCAACCCCATTGTGACCATCAGCTGCGCACCAGTAGCAGTGTTATACTGAGTTAGTAATGAGGACTAGACTCTCAGGGGTCATGGTCGGACATCACTGGGGGGCTTGAGCAGGCTGATATTGGTTGGTTGATGACGGCTTTCTATAAGCACAACATTATCAGGGACATTCTCTTAGCGTTTCTCAAAACCTATGCTATAGGCAGGGGTACTAAGCATGAGTCAGCTCCGTGATGTAGCAGAAGAAACTTAGCAAGTGCCTATGGATGATATACAGATTTTAGCATGCTCAGCCCTACCCCTCTCCTCCTCCTGCGTTTTAATATCCTGCAGCAATTTTGACGATGGAGTAAAAACAAACACACGTAAAGCCATTTTTTTTGGAAGACAAGACTGTGGTTAAATTTACTGGCATTTGGCAACATAAGTGGGTCATTAGTGTACTGTCTAATTTCAAGGCGGTGGGGGGGTTGTTTTTCAAGCACTGCTTCTTGGGGGGGGCAGCGAACCAATGACAGGACAGAGGCTGTTCTAGTCGAGAGAAAGGAAAGCCTGTTACAGGGCTACAGGTCATTATGGAACACACAGCCTTAACTTACAGCTTAATGGGCCACTTCACTTCTATGGACTGACTTGACACAGCAAGTTATAGTTTGCAGAGCATGTAAAACTGAAAAAATCTCTCTCTCTCTATATATATATCAGCAGTTTATGATGCTGTGACCAGTTCTTGTGTTTATTTTTAAAGCCCCCCTCGAGAAACCCGCCATAATTCAAGCAGCATTTTATTGGCTGTCGGTTGCTCCGCTTGATGGATAACATGTTGTGCAGAGTGACTGACAGCTGGGCCCCTTCTGCCTAGCAGGTAGGTACAGAAAGCAGCAGCCTAATCCCCTCATCTGTCTCAAAATATAATTAAATAAATAACCTTTTCACACTTATTTCAGTTCTGCCATGAGGTGAACGAAAGTCATTAAGTCAGAGTGGGAGCCCACAATTATAGTTTGGATCACGAATAGGGAATCCTTTGTCTTAAGGTGGCCATAGACGCACAGATAATATCGTACGATCTCCGGTGCGTGTATGGTGGGAAATGAGCAGACTGATATCGTCAGAAGATTTAGATATCGGTCGGCTGGTTGATTGGGATCCTTTGAAGGCACCAGAACATCGGCCATTGTTAGTGCTGAATTGTCAGATACAGGTAGAATTCTGTTGTTTCTACCTGTATATCTGACGATTCAGCTCTACACGTGTGTGTTGAACCGAACGTTCTTTCTTGGAAACATCTTTTCTGAGAAAGATCGTAATTGTTATGTCTATGGCCAGCATTAGTCTACATGTTGGAGAGAGGATGGTGGGAGTTGTAGTCCTGTTACATGCTCAAGTTCAACCAAGAGGACCAATAAATGCAATGATTAGCCTTGCCAGTTTAACTTGTACAAAAGGAAATCTTAAGGGATCACAGTAGCTGCTATTGGGACACAGTGAGCGAGGCTGTGAGCTGAATGGGAAGTTCAGCAACTTGGGATATGTACAGTCATTGTTCATTATTATGGGATCCGTTATCCGGAAACTGGTTATCAAGAACCTCCCCGAATTATGGATGGCTGTCTTCGATAGACTTTTATCCAAATAATCGTAATTTTTAAAAACTATTTCCTTTTTCTCTGTAATAATAAAACAGTAGCTTGTACTTGATCCCAGCTAAAATATAATTAATCCTTATTGGAGGCAAAACCAGCCTATTGAGTTTATTTAATGTTTACGTGATTTCCCAGTAGACTGACAACCCCCATACACAGGCCGATAAAAGCTGCTGACAGACTTGAGGCGGCAGCTTATTGGCCCGTGTGTGGGGCCCTCTGACGGGCTTCCCCGATCTGTATTTGGCCAAAAGTCGGCAGATTTTGATTGGGCAGGGTAAAAAATCCTGTTGGATCGTTGCTGCATCTGTTCGTTAACGCAGTCCCACAATCCGCCTGTTCTCCTGCATTATGATCTGATCATTGAGGCCGAGGGCCCATGATCAAACAGGACCACCATCCTGTACAAGTGTACTGGGCCTGAAGGGGGGCCCAGCAGTTCTGCACTTTTCGAAGAGCTGGGCCCCCCCTTAACAGTGCCGAAGCCGTGCCTCCCTTCCGAAGTCCCGAACAGCTTAAATGTGGAAGTGCCGAACAGTCGGAGTGGCGAAAAGAACCAAAGTCACGAAAGGAGTCGACATTGAAGTCCTGAAGCGGTGAAAAGAAATGAAATGAGGCGAAGTTGAAGTCCTGAAGCCACGAGTTCAATTCTACTGAACACCAATGAGGGTTTTTTTTAATCCCCTGGCCACTGATTATTTTAGTATTATTTTAATACTATATAGGCACCTGCCACCAATGTTTTTTTTTTAAATATTTTCTTGGGCCCCAATTTTTTTTAACTTGTCTGTGTGGTCTTTTAACTGCGGTGTGGAGTGGGCGGGATCTGGGGTGGAAAGGGCCCAGGGGCCTCTGAAAATGTTATTGTGCGGGTCCCCATGATTTCTAATCGCGGCCCTGAAATCAGATCAGCCCTATATAGCCCACCTCAGTGTGGGCGTATTGGGGAGAAATCCACTCGTTTGGCGACGTCGCCAAACAAGCGAATCTCCCTGTGTATGGCCACCTTGAAGGTGTGAAGATCCAAATTACGGAAAGATCCCCAGAAAACCCCAGGTTCCAGGCATTATGCACCCCCCACATATAAGGGCTCATTTACTTCCAGCAGGGCAGGGGGAAAATATACAATTGTAATATGCTACTGTTTATGCACTTTGTGCCCTGCCCAAAAGGAATTGTTGCAGGTAAAAATGGAGTGCAGCACTGTATTCATGAGGGGGCAGGGGCGGCAAGTAGTTTTATTTCTGCCTCTGTTAATGCTCTTGCAATGACCTGCTATAGTGTGGGCACAGTTTATCACCAGCTTTATAGAATATTAATACAGAAGTGCATTAGTGCAAAGCGAGTGCCTCTTGGCAGCCATGGACAGTGTGTCTCTATGCCCTAGGGTATTTTGCCGTGTAATATAAATATTGCCGTATATAAGTGGTAAAGCACTTGTGGGTTTGTGTTAGGGCAGTGGTGTACCTCATAGGCTCTTACACAGCTGGCACCATGTAAATGGAAACCTCACCTTAACTCTCCCCGGAGTTTATTCAGCGCCTACTGGAGATCAAGGCAAATAATAATACTGGAATCCCACCTCTGCTCAGGAAAATCTTCCAGAAGCAGGGCAACATAAACACCATGCTAAAAATACTGCCTCAAAGTAATATTCCCTTCTGACGTATATATATATATATATATCTATATATGTAAGCCTGCCTTATTTTAGCCTTTTTAAACCAGCATTGTGTGGAAGATGAATGTATAGTAGAGCAAGCCCCAGCATACTCCTAAATGTCTGAACATTTATTGGATTATTAAGTTCTGATTACTAACAAGGTATACATGGGGATACAAATTAGTTTTTTTCTTTGCCCTTTGGATTTGTTTACAAAAAACCCTGGGACACAAGTGATAGAGCATAAAGGGGTGGAAAATCACATAGTGGTTGTTTGGTAAGCACTTATAGCTCTCTACATCTCACACCACAGGGCAGGCAGTAACAAGAGGGCTCAGTGTCAGACTGGGACACCAGGGGCCCACCCAAAAACCTTAGACCAGGGCCCACCATAAAACCTTAGACCAGGGGCCACTCTCAGTTCTAATATTCTTCATCTCCTCAATCAAACTCTGTTCTCCTAGTTTGTTTTATTTACATACTATAATCTATTATTCCATTTATTTAGCCTCTTTGTTCTCATAGAAATAGGGAATGGCCATGAAATAGGCCAAAAGTTTAGCAGCATGAGGGCCCACTGATGCCTTGGCCCACCGGGAGTTTTCCTGGTATTTCGGTGGGCCAGTCCGACACTGAGAGGGCTCCTTTGAACCCAGCACCCATAGACATCACCTAACTTGCATGTCTGAATAATGTACAAGGTAGGGGATGAGCACATTGCATGCCACCCCTAGCATGGCCCTTATAAATACAGCCCTTCTGAACGCAAGGTAGGATAATAGGGTGCAGTTGTCAAGAAAGCTTGCATATGTTTTTTTTTTGCATATTGTACTTTGCCCTTTGCTGGATAAATGGCCCCTGAAGTGTGTTTCACCCAGTGCCTCAATAAGTGTGATTTGTAGAACTTTGTTGATCATATCTAAACTGCCTCTGTCCTGCATTGGGGGTGTGTATGTGTTTTTTTATCTTTAAATGAAACATATAGGGTTAGTGAAACCCCCCAAATCTTGTAGGCAATAATGAATAATATATGATGCTGATTTTACTTTGGGCTAAAAATTAATTTCTTTAAAAATGGCCCCTTTATTGGAGCTCACCTTGAATTTGCTATCCATGTTCAAATGAGGGGTGGTCGTGTCCTAATGGTCCCTGCCAGGAGGGGGGGGGCAGCCAATCACAGACCTGCAGTTGCACGAGCAAAGACAGGCTTCAGTTCTGTATCAGGTCAGACTAGCTCCTGGTTGGTTTTTATCCTACAATGCACTGTGCTGAGTGCCGCTGACTTCCCAGCACAGCCTGGGAAAGGAGGCAGCAGGAAGTGGAACTGATGAGTGGAACTAGTAGAGTTTTTGCATAGGCTTCGTTTCCCTGTCAGGTCAGCCTAGCTGCTGATTGGTTCCTATCCTACAGTCCATTGTGCTGAGTGCCGCTGACTCCCCAGCACAGCCTGGGAAAGGGGGCAGGAGGAAGTGGAACTGATGGGTGGGACTAGTAGGGTTTTGCAGAAATTTTCAGTAAATCCACCTTGTACATTCAAAATGAACTGGCCCATTCTGGTTTTTCACACAAAAGGCCAAATTCAATCAGTAAGAAAACAGTTTTCTCACTATTATGTCTTCTTTAAGCCATTCACTCTTAAATACTCCATTAAATTAGACATATATTTCTCCAGACAGCAGTACAGTAAATATAAACATTATTTTTAATAAAGTATCCCACTCTTGTGACTTATGAGACCAAAATTCCCATCTAAAATCTGTGCCTTAAAGGAATTGTAATAACTGAAAAAAACACAGAAATATGTTCAAATTTTCATAACCTGCCAAATGTTTTAAAATGAACATGGTAATTAGGGGGCGTGGCCATAAAATTGGCATAGTCAAAAATTTGCCGTGTTATGCGCCCCAGCTTCTTCCGTAGCTGGTTTATAACATGGGCCAAACATGGTAGCTGCTGTGTAACTAGACTTTGGGCAATGATATTGTAGAGCAGGGGTGCAATTTGGAAGTCTGATTTTGCAGTTTTAAAGGGTTCCTGCTGCCTTGAAACCAAGAGGAGTTGTCTTGTGCTTATTCTATAAATTGTTAACTGTAGGCATCTATGACTATGATGAAACTTGCCAATGAAACACTGTATCACTGCAGTCTATGACTGATACTGTATTATAGTATAGCCAGCAATAAAACAAACAGATGTAAATACACACCTCTCTCTCATATATATATATATATACAATATATATATATATATAATATTGTGGGTAGTACCCGCACTCTGTCACTAGTTCCCTTTTTCGGGTGTTTGGTGAGATAATATGTAGATAATATTGGAAAGGATCAGCACTCAGTCCTGCAGTGCCCGCACTCACATGAGGATGAAGCCAGAGGTGCACCTTCAATGGTTAATTATATATCAAAGTAGGACTGGCACACTCTGTAGGTGGTGATTACTTGTGATTTTATTTCACACAAAAAAAGTATCTTAATCCAACGTCG
>CM044447.1:114738253-114773199 GCA_024363595.1 Xenopus borealis | reverse complement strand
GCTACTCAACTCTTCTCTCATTACCTCCTCACATGCTCGGATTCAAGACTTTGCAAGGGCCACACCCCTCCTCTGGAATTCTCTCCCACGGTCTGTCCGACTTTCTCCAACCTTTCTGCTTTCGAGAAGCCTACCCTCACTCTTAACTACCAGATTTCTGTATTGTGCCTTCCTCACCTTTTTATCTGCATTGATTGTGATTGTATGTAACTCCATATGTATGTAATTCATGTGACTTAGTTGTATCAACACATTTACTTTAAAGTTTGTTGGCCCTATAGAAATACATGTTAATAATAATAATAATAATAATAATATTATGGTTTTGGGGGAAAAGGTGTAACCAAGACCATCCTGATAGCAATGCTTTCGACTGATTGTAACTTTTACAATTTTTTTTTGGTTAAGGGAAATGTTCCCTGTAATTCCTTTTCGACTATGTGTGCCAAAAAAGCTATTATGTGCACATTTTAAACTTGCTCAGGTTGGAATAGGTTCAAAATGTGTTGTTTACCACAATTAGTTGCGTGCATTGGCCCCAAAAACTTAAGTGGGACATAGATGTGCAAATTTTATCCCTTGTACAACAAAAGATTGTTTGTGTCAATATAATGACCAACAACCAGTTGACAAATGGCATGCTGGCCCGAAACATATAGTGTTAGTGCATTACTAATTAGCTGAAGTTTGCAGTATCGTTCTGCCCCTCTGCTTCCTCCAATTTTATTTTTATTTTGCTGAACGACCAACAACCAGTGGCATAAGTAGATGTTATTAGAGCCCAACAGCAAATGAATTTTAGGGCACCCCTTTATTTCTTTTTTACCAATATATATCGAAATGGTACATTAATTAGGGCCTCATGGGGCCCCATATACATTCAGCCGCAGGGTCTTCTTCCTCTGTAGTTACACCCCTGTCGTCAACTAAACAATCAGATTAAATAAAGAAGGAAAAAGAACAAATCAAACAATGCTCAAGCCATAAACTGACACATAGCAATCGTTAGAAAGTTATGTCTGATAAATAGTAGTGATAGTCTCCCATTGACATTGTCAGATTGGCAATTAGACAGAAATCTAACCTGTCTGATCGGCTAAACAACCAATTGCCATAGTACAAAAAATGTTGGGACAATGGTTCTGACTCCACATACAGCCAGAAAATCGGATGAACCTTTGTTTCATACAACTATATCTTTGCATCTGTAACCAGCTTTAAAGGGGACATTTTTTCGGGAGTGTTCTTGTTCTTAAGTTGAACCCCTTCCAGTTGTGCTCTCACTCAACCCACCAAATTTCATGGCTTATGTTCTTTCGGCTGTTCATGTGCCAAGTATCACTTTTGGAGGCCTGGCTGGAGCAACCTTGAAGGAATTAACTCACAAGGTGTTTTGGGGCAAATAAACCTTGTTAATTGAGGCATTTTTTCCCTGAGCAGGCTTTCTTAAATAAGAAAAGGCTTGAGGAGTCATTAATTGGCCCCTAAGAATTGGGGGTTGCTTGTGTGCATGTGTGAGTTTAAAAAGAGGAACCCCGTTACAATGGAGAGATCATAAAGGTTAAGGAAACAGGTTACTCACAAGCTCTTATTTATTGAAGGAACATTGCAGAACACAAGATCTGAGTGCTTCCCTATCATGCAGCTTCCTTCGTGTGCTGTATAATATCCCAACACCTCACTGCACCCACAAATGAAATCTATTATGTTGCCAAAAAGGCAGATGCCATACTGCGTCCACAAAATGTATTATAACAGCCAACAAAATTTTTAAAAAATTCCATAATGTAGGACCTCTCAGTCATCCACCTTTGAGGACACTGTCTTAGTTAGAGGAACACAAGAATGATTGCCTCAATTTCATCTGCAAATCTACCCAACAGCTAGGGTTGCCACCGGGCCGGTATTTTTGATCCCAATGTTCTTAATAGGAAAAAAAGATAAATATATAGGAAGGCCGATATTTTTTTTTTCAAGAAAAGGTGGCAACTCTACCAACAGCAGAAAGGAGTGAAGTACATGAGAATCTGCCAATCTAGGAATAGGAAACCTTATTATCTGTCACATCAAACTGCTGTCAATGAGCCATTCTACAACTGTTTCTTCTCCTGTCATTGTTTGTTGAATTAGCATCTTACCCATGCGCTTGCAAGAGTGACGGCTGCGCAGTAGAACGTGCCCGTAATGCCGTCAGCAGCCAGCTGTGCGTCCAATTTCTGGCTGTGGTTCAACATCGATGTCAACTGATTGAAATGCACGGGTTAAGGGGAAGCAGGTTTTGTGTTATCATAAACACGATGACGCAAGCTAAACTTCCAAGGCATACAAACTAGTTGGGAGTATCACAACACAACTCTCTGAACTAACCTCTACCCTAATTTAGCCTGTGAAGATAAAATTCTCTTTGTCAGCCTGGTTGAGAAGTGTGCCCCCCCCCCAAAAAAAATGTGTTATGATGTTACTCTACCTGAAAATAGATTTATCTGCAATGGAAATGTTTGTGCCCCCTGATTGACCATGCCGGCAATCATCCATAATACATTTAAAGAGAGAGGTTGGGCAAGCATATATATAATCTATAATGTTTGGACTTGATGGATGCTGATCTTCTACACAGATTCTATTACATGGACTCTTTCTATTACATGGACTCTTTCTATTACATGACCCCAGGTCTGGACTGAGAATCAAAATAGGCCTGCTATTTCAGACACCACCAGCCAATAAATAGTGACTGTCAATGGCCTCTTACAGCAGCCCCTCTGGCATTTGCCACAACCCACAGTCTGGGCCTATGGCTCGCTCTATTACATGGGCTCACCCAGGACTGATATAGTGCCAGTTGTGCCATATGACCATGGATGTGCTCCCTCCCACCTTTATTCTCATTCTTTCACCCCCTCTCCCTCTTTCTTCCCACTTCTCTTGTCTTTTGGATCAGCAGCTAAGACTTTGATTCTGACCTGGTCCTTATCTGTAAAGAGTTTGTATGTTCTCCCCGTGTCTATTTGGGAATACTCCAGTTGTGCTCTTGAAAACATACAGGCATATTAATTAGTTCCTGGTGTCACTGACCCTAGTATGTGTGTGATAGGGAACCTTAGCTTGTAAACTTGTTTCTGGCATTAGAAAAAGCTGGAAGCCTAAAAGTTCTGAGTATCACCCCTGGTGATCATGTCTGGTTCCACTGACTCATTCTCAGTGACCCACTTTGTCTTGCTCTCATTTTCTTTATCAGGGATCCTCTATGTTTACAACTCATTTTTCCACTTTCTCTTTCACTGATTATTTTTATCTGCTTCTCAATCCCAGTGATCCTCGCTATATTACCTGTTCCAGTAAAACCTACTGTAATATATAATTCTACATCAGACTTCTCTGTCACAGGGTCCCCTGAACTCATTCATCCCAGGGATCTCCTTTTGTATTCCACTAATTCTCTCTCCCATCAATCCACTCTGCATTTCACTAATTCTTTCTCCGAGTCTAATTCTCTCCTTCGGCAATTATCTCTGTATTGCCCTGATTGCTTTAAAAAGACAGATGAACCTTGCACCACAGGGGAGGGGGGTGAAGTAATTTGTGAAGAAATGAATTCGGACAACACTTCTTCCCTCTGTCTAGTTGCAGTTTGCACCTCATGCTACATTCTATTCAGGCCCTTGCCTATTCATATTCCAGTTTTTTATTCATATCAATTCCTGGTTGCTAGGATGCAAATTACCCTAGCAACCAGATTGCGGACATTGCAAACTGGAGAGCTGCTGACTATACAGCTAAATAACTCAAAAACCATTAAAAAAAGAAAACACTCTACATCATACTAAGAGTTAATTAAAAAGTGAATAACCCCTTTAAGATATAATCTAAATAAGTCTAGGGTTTATAAAAAAGAACCAACCATTTACTCTTTACCTGAAATTATATTAAAAATAATATTGATCTAATACTGGCCTCAAGACCATAAATATATGAATTTATATGACTAACGATGGGTGAATTTATTCGCCTGTGGCGAATTCACAGCGAATTCCCGTGATTTGCCTCAGGCTAATAAATTTGCGAAACGCCAGAAAACTTTTGCCTGGAATTTTTTTCGGAAGCCAGCAATGGGCACCGGCGTCTAAAAACAGACACTTGTGTCAGAATATGGACGCATGCCTTCCGTTTTGCGAATTTTTCAACGTTCAACGTTTATTTGCCTGGGGCAAATTCGCTGCGAATTCCCGTGATTCGCGAAATGCCAGAAAAATTTTTCCTGCCGAAAATGCCGGCATCTCGTTTTGGATGCTGACGCCCATTGCTGGCGTCAAAAGAAATGACGTCCGTTTTTTGGATGCTGGCAATGGGCGCCGGTGTCTTAAAATGGACACCCATTTGTGGCATTTTGCTAATTTTTCACCGTTTCGAGAATTTCTAGTAGAAATTCGCCCATCACTATTAATGACTTAAGCCTCAGCAACCTAATTTTTAGACTTATTTTTGTGTCCTGATAATAACAATGGCATAGAGTCTAATCTGTAGCAGCCCAGGTGGCAAACCTAAGCCCACCGCACAAATAAGGCTGGAAACCCTGGTCTACATCATTCTAAAAGTTCATTTGAAGTTGACCTTCTCCTTTAAGCTACTATGCTGTTTACAGAGAAAAATACAGCTTGAGAAAAACTATGCGATAACTGTGTATATTAAAGGAGAGAGGGCTTTGCGCTGAGCTATCGGAAAGAATTAAAGGGGGAGTCGAGCTGGATTGCTTCTCTTCTCTGCTGATGTTATGGCGCCTATGCAGTTTGTGTGAGACTACGTTTATATCAAAAGTTGTAATTGTAAGAATAAATAAACTCCTCCGAACACCCACGCTCCTGCTTGCAGATTTAACCTCTTACCAACCTTTACCCTCATTCCTTCACATTTGCATGTGTGTTGGAATCATTTACTGATACAGTGTTTAGTAATTGAATTCTTGCATTCTGTACAGTTATAGGATCTGTTATCTGGAAAACCCCGTTATCCAGAAAGCTCAGAATTATGGAAAGTCCATCTCCCATAGACTCCATATTATCCACATGATTCAAAATGTTAAAACTGAATTACTTTTTCTCTGTAATAATAAAACATTACCATGTACTTGATTCAAACTAAGATATAATGATTCCTTATTGGAAGCAAAACCAGCCTGTTGGGTTTATTTAATATTTACATGACTTTCTAGTAGACAAGGAATGAAGATCCAAATTACAGAAAGACTCCCATACCTGTACAACTAAAGAATACAGTGTGATTGATACTACGGCACAATAGGATATTTAAATGAGATTAATTTTACTAGTTCTACAGGTACAGGTGTGGGATCTGTTATCCAGAAACCCATTATCCAGAAAGCTCCGAATTAAGGAACGGCCGTCACCCATAGACTCCATTATAATCAAATAATCCACATTTTTAAAAAATTTTTCCTTGTTTTCTGTAATAATAAAACAGTAGCTTGTACTTGATCCAAACTAAGATATAATGATTCCTTATTGGAAGCAAAACCAGTTTATTCTGTTTATTTGATGTTTGATTTTCTAGTAGACTTAGGGGTAGATTTACTAAAGCTGGCCATAGACGTAAAGATTTTTGAAAGATCCAATGGTTATCGTGAGACCATGATTGTCTCAAACGATCGTTTAAATGTCCGATGTTTCCATCAACTAAAAAGACCATTTCAGGCGATATTGCAGCAATACTGAAGGATCGCAGCCTGCTTGGCCCTGCAACATCAGGTAGAGACTGATAAAGATTTTCTAACCTGGCCGATCAATCTTCAGACTGATGTCGGGCGAAAAATCATAAGATGTACGATCGTTTGTATCCCACTAACCGCACAATAATTTGACAGATTGGTCGGACTTCCCTAAGATCGGTCGTTCGGCAGGGAAAGATGGTTGCGTCTATGGGGAACTTAAATTCACATGAAGGATTCGAAGTTCGATCGAATTTTCAAAAACATTCGAATTCAAATTTTCGATTGTTTTTGAAGACCACTTTGACCAGTGAATTTTGTAAATCCGATCGAATCGAATGATTCGAATGATTCTGATAAAATTTCATTCGAATATTAGCCCATTCGACTGTCAAAGTACTTCCCCTTTAAATTTTTATTCGACCACCTAGTTTACCAGATCAAAACTACCAAATTGGGTTTCCTCAATTTTGATCGAATAAAAAATATTCGATCAATCAAACAAATCATTTGAATCTAATATTTCCTATTCGATCGTTCGATCAATCGAATTGCGGTAAAATCCTTTGAATTCGATAGTCGAATTTGAAGGATTTTACTTCCCTACCTATTCACATAGTCGAATTTATTTCAATTCGAAATTCGACCAATAGTAAATCTGCCCCTATAGGTATGAAGATCCAAATTACGGAAAGATCTGTTATCCAGAAAACCCCAGGTCCCAAGCATTCTGGATAACAGGTCCAGGAAAGCTTAGGACTTGGGCTCTTTGAGTAATTTGGATCTTCATAACTTACTGAGACCATTTAAACGTTGACTAAATCCAATAGGATTGATGACCACCAATAGAGGTCCACGCAGCTTAGTTACCAACAAGATACTCTTTTATTATTACATATAAACAGAAAATTATTTTTAAAAATAAGAATTATTTGCTTAAAATGGGTTCTGTGGGAGATGATGTAGTTCTGTTCAGACTCTGTACTATATATCTGTTGCCACTTATTCAGTTCAATTGGATATGACTAAAGGTGTTTCCAAGCTAACGCAGCACTGGCAAATTCAATTCAATCCAACTGGGAATTGTCATGAGTCGAGTTTTGGTCACTTTACTTAGCTGTGCCCCAAAAGCAGCAAAGGAGAAGGAAAGACTGAGCACAGCTTTGCAAACTAAATATCATATTCAAACTCCTAAGTCTCCAACCCTAACTTCCATATTTTTAAATCCCCCCTCCCAGTCACTATGTTTCCCTCCACTCGTTCTGATTGTACTTCATCAGCGTGCACCAATCCCAAAATGAGCTTGCCGGCAAAGAAGATGACACTTAGGGGCCTACTAATTTTTTTCTGGTCAAGGGAAAAACTTAAATTTTTAGATGGAAAAAGAACTTTATTTTTTATAGATTTTATAGATTTATTACACCTCAAAGTTTCTAAAAAATCCAAATCCAAAAATATTTAAAACCTGTCTAGGTCAAGTAGAAGTCAAGGGCAGATGTCCCTGAAGATGTTCCTTGACATCATAATCTGCTCTGGTTTTCGTTTGATGATCCGATAAATTTGAGTTGTTGCGTTGACAATTCCATAAAGTTGAATTTTCCAAGCATCAACTGAAAACAAAATTCCACAATTCGAACTGAAGCTGCAACGTTTTCTCGAACCATCTTTTTGGAGAAGAATTATTGGTAAATTACGGGGATATGGGTTTTGGAGTTTAGTCGAAGTGAGAAAAAGTTGAGTTTTAGTAAGAACTCCCTTTACTGTGCATAGGAGGGATATCAAGGAGTAAAGCCAGGATCTCCAGAGGTATGCATCACATATTTATATGTGACTGGATATAGGCTACAGGGGTGCGGGGGATGTTTTATATGACTTTCTTTTTCCATGAAACTATTCAGAAACCCTTAAATATAAAGACCCTTAAAACTCATTGCACACTGCATTAGAATACTATTCTTGTTATAAAGATAATAATCACCTTTATGGTGCTTTATAAAATATAATCAAACAGCAGTTATCTATTTTCATGCATGACACTATGCTGTATCCATTGCCTTTCATGAACCTTCCATTGCAGTGTGTAAGTGGCCTAGAGGTCATGCTTGCTTGCTGTACAATGTACAAGAATCTATGAACGAGTTGCGTTGCTTCACTTTAACCATCGAATTAAGAGGGCGGAATAATGGTTTTAGCAGAGCCCACTAGGAGTCATTCTTATTCCTATACTTGCATATTTTAATTTGAGTAAAATGTCTTTCTGCTTGTGTTAGCCGCATTTCCTGCCCACCCTGGGAGAGTCTCAATCCCATCCGACTCCGTACTGAGCCAATTAAAGAAGGCCATTCCTGGAGCCAGCAACATTTCCTCTTTTGTCGTTAAGATTAAGACTCCAAATTACAATTCAGGGGGAGCAGCAGAAGCTGGAGACTGAAAGAAAGAGATTTTATCATCCCCCATCTTTTTAAATAAATCTTTTCTCTAAGGTAGGGAGGCACGGCATGAGAAGTGGGCAGACAGAAAAAAAAAGGTTTGGCTAAAATGAATGGGGTGCACAAAAATGAGCCTTGTCAAACAAGAGGCTTAGCTATGTCAGTGCAATTTCTTTATTGTGCACATTTTTCATGCTTACTTAACTCTCAATAGTCCCCAAGACAATAGCTTATTAATTGAAGTAGAGGAGGTGGTAGGAGATTAGAATCAATGAGGATGGAGCATGTTGGGTACATTTTTTTTAGGTCTCGGCTATGTAGTTGCTTAGTGAACAAATTACGATTGCATCCCTGATCAATACAGTTAGAAACGTCCTTACCATGCATATCATCAATATTGGGAGTTATGTCTTCATTGGAATATGACTAGTTCAGAAATAACATGTATTGTACATTGTACAGCACTTTGGAGTCTGGTGTACATGGGGGAGGGATCACAATAATGAAGTGCTATGGCCCATTCATTTCAAGGTTAATGAACAATAAAGACTTAGGTTAGTGGAACATTGGGCACCATGTCACCCCAAATTTGCTTCTTTTCACAGCGATAGGCTGCATTTCATGTGAATCCTGGTAGTTCCAAGACAGGACTATTGCGAAGTATATACATTTTTTTGTTAAACCAAAGCTATGCTTATTTTTGGTGATAAGTTCAATTTGTTTTAGGCTGCAAACATTTATTAATTCCAGTGTTAGATTTGATTTCATTCTCAAGGAACTAATAAATTGCTCATTGATGCCTTATCCCACTAGACTACAAAAAAAGGTTCTACAAAGTGGCTTCCACTATAGCCTTTGGTTTACGTAAGCAGGCCGAATACCTTAAGATCTGCTCATCATGGTGCCCCCACTTCATTGCACCATAGTCAGCCTCATTTGTTTCCTACTGCTTGTTCTGGCCCTGACCTTTGTGGATCTCTGCTGCTTAGACCACCCAAGTGGTGGGACAAATCCAGCTGATTTGGGCCAAAGATCAGATGATACTGTAGGTCCATGGAGACCTGTTGAAATAAGGACTACATCAGTGAGCTGATGAAGAACTTGTCCGCCAGGATTTGTTATCCTTCCCTATATATCTGGCTGGCTGCTGCAATTTCCCTGTACAAGGGCCAATAAGCTGAGTTTTTATTGGCCCCTGTATGGCCACCATTAAATAGCACTGCTAGATTCATTACGCTTTTGCCAAGAGAACTTTCTCTTTTGAGGCTGAAATCTTGATCATTATGTAAAGAATAAAGTGCAAATTACTTTAAACCCCTTTGTGAATTGATGTTATTCATAAAGTTACCTGTAGTCATGTTCCTAGCAACTTGCAGTGAGTAGCTATGCTACCATTTTGCCTGCTTTCATGAACTGTGTACAGTTTATTGCATGGACACAAAAGATTGGTGGAACTAGTCCCAGTTTGGACTTGGCTGTTATAAGCTGCTGTTATTTACGTCAAGCACATTGGCATACTCGAGGTGACGCCATCGCGATCCTCTAACTGGTTGCAGCAACTTGATCTTTTCAGAAAAGGTAGGAGCTAATTTGTGTAAATTATATACCAGTAGGGTAATTTTGCATGGCTTATGAGGGTAGCTGAAGAATATGTATGTGTTGATGCCTAGTTAAGAGATACAACATGAATGAACACAGCAGAACTTGTAGCGAATGCACATCGGTAAAAACAAAAACACAATACTTCAAAGAAAATCTATGGATAGAAATAGTTGGCATGCCGATGAAGATGGATCGTTTTTAAGTTGTTGTGTTATTTGTACTGTAATGAGCTCACCAGATAGGGCCAACGTGATGACACCATGCAGAACAAAGTGACTTGATGCTCTGTTTACTTGTTATTGTAGTATGACATCTTCCTTGGGCAATGAAAGATGTTCATTTAAAATGACTCCACATTGTCTGCCTTTTCCCATTACGTATGGTTGGTGACATTTTTTCCCTTTGTGATAAAAACAGGTAGAATGCATGTATTAAACGGTAGTAGTGGAACAGCTAATATTGTCCATTCCCAGGCAGAGTTCCTGGATCGGAAATTATCAGGTGAACATTAGTGACTGACTAGTATGTAGAGTTGTCATCTTGTGTGGGGGAAAAAACAACAACCTATATTTTAATTCATCTTCCCTATTAAGAACATTGCCATCAAGCATAATTAATGCTGCCCAGACTGGTAAAACACAAGCCAGACAGCAACCCTACTAGTAAGATACATTAGTAATTGTGTGGGCATGTTTCATATTTGAAATTGGGGACCTGCATATTCAAATTAAGTAAATATGCAAACTAAGTAGATGTAACTTGTTTCTAAATGTTTCTTTGATAATATATGCTTTTGTGTTGACCAGAAATTTAAGCCACTACCCAATATTTTTGTACCTATACATATAAGTGTTAGTAGTAGGGATGCACCGAATCCAGGATTCAGTTCAGGATTCAGCTAGGATTTGGCCTTATTCAACAGGATTCGGATCTGCCCGAATCCTTGTGCCTGGCTGAACCAAAAACCTAATTTGCATATGCAAATTAGGGTCAGGAAGGGAAATCATATGACTTTTGTCCAGGGGCGATCCTGGCCCCTCCGCCACCTGAGGCAGCTTGCTCTTGTTGCTGCCCCCCCCCCTCCCCTGCGTGCTCACTTTTTTGCACCGGATGTCTACGAGGGCAGCAGAGAGGGCCAGGACGCTAGCACCGGGTGCAATTATGCACTCTGCGCTAGAAGAGCCGAATTTCCGGTTTGGAAACCGGAAATTCGCCTCCTAAAGTACCAGGAGCAGCATTTTGGCTGTCCCTGGTACCTAGTGGGGGTCACTGCCGCCTGAGGCGAGATTCTCAACTCGCCTCGTTGGGGAAGTGCTCCTGCTTTTGTCACAAAACAAGGAAGTAAAAAAATGGTTTTCCACTTTTCCTTTTCCTGCCCCTAATTTGCATATGCAAATTCGGTTCAGTATACGGGCAAATCTTTCATGAAGGATTCAGTGATTCGGCAAAATCCAAAATAGTGGATTCGGTGCATCCCTAGTTAGTAGATTACATCTGTGCATATACTGCCTCTGACTTGGGAGGTATAATCATCCGGCCCCTGTAGCTGGACAATTGTCACAATGGGGCAAATGCACTAAAAAGCGAAAATGCCCTAGCGACAGTTTCGCCGGCGTTCGCTGCAGTTCGCCAGGCACATTTTTGCCAGCGCTACGCAAATTCACTAAGATGCGAATTTGCGCTCAGGGCGGCGAATGGTAGCAAAGTAGTAGTGTGAGGTTTGTCCTAGTAGGTATAATGTATATGATAGCAGGTTGAGGTATTGGCTCCTTTAAATCTCCAAGGTAAGACAGGCTAGGACACTGGAGCATGGCTGGAATGTATTCTGGCCAATTAGTCAGTGGGAATGTTTAAGGAGAGCCTGGGTATCCATTTTAAAAGGTATACTGTCATGGGAAAACATGTTTCTTTTCAAAACACATCAGTTATAGTGCTGCTCCAGTTAGACTTCTGTTGTTAGGCTGCTGGGGGGGGAGGAAGGGAGGTTGGTGATATCACTCCAACTTGTAGTACAGCAGCAAAGAGTGACTGAAGTCACATCACTTGGGACAGCTAGGAAATTGACAATATGTCTAGCCCCATGTCAGATTTCAAAAGGAAATATAAAAAAATCTGTTTGCTCTTTCAATTTCAATCAGAAATGGATTTCAGTGCAATATTCTGTTGGATCAGCACTATTAACTGATATGTTTAAGAAAAAAAATCCCCACGACAGTATCCCTTTAATAAGCTTAATGGCTATGCTTAATAAGATTCCTTAATGGATTCAGCACTCGGTATTTTTGCATTGGTTGAGAATTGGCTTTTGAGTAGTTGATCACCCAGCATGCCTGTTTTAAGTGCTACATCAAGTTGTCCTGTGCTTACCTTCATACCAGTTTGTTGCTCCCACCTGCTCCACACCTGTCCGACAGTGCAAGAAACACTGCGCTAGAGTACTAAGTGGATTTCTGATGGCGGCTGTTCTCAGGACATCTCAGGAAAATCCTACTGTTGTCCAGACTATAGCTTCAATGAACTAACTGTGTAGACTAGAAGGTCCACTAAAGTTTGGAGATATGCTGGTAGTCCAAATATGGATTTATCAAACAAGTAACTCAACATTTTGTGTGAGACAGCAACTTGTAGCTCTGCCAAATCCAGGGCTAAATTAACAGAAAACATGGTTCCTCAGCCACTATTTCAGTACCCTCAGCCCATGTCATAAAGATATCATAACTTGGGAATTCCAGTGCTACAACCAACATGTCTGAAATGTTGTAGTAGCACCGGGGGGCCAACGGAGCAACCTGAGATCTGAAAAGATATTACAAATGTATACAATCAGAGGGGAAAGGACAGGGAACAGTATAGCAATTAAAATTAGCCGTATATTTGCCAAGCCCGGTATCCTTGTGCAAAAAGCAGTTTACACGTAATGAAAATAAATGGACACCAAGAAAATAGAGGAGGCTATACCATTGACAGTACCTTAGGAACAGAACCAAATGTCTGACTGCGACTTTACATTTGTGGCCCTTGAACAACAGTGATGAAATGATATCAACAGACCAGCCTGGTACAACATCAACCCCATTTTCAGGAAATTTCATATAATTGTCAACTTGTGGATTAATATTTTAGACAGAGAAAAAAAATCACTAAAATTACTCATGTAACTGGATTTTGTACCTCCCTATTTCAGTCATAAATAATGGGGGGGTTTAAAAGACCACTGTTCAACCAGACTGATGAACTAAACGTAATCTTCTTAGAACTTCTCTTTGGAATTTGTTGTATTGGTGTTTATTGCCGAAAGGTATTCTTCATGTGCCCTTGCACAAACAATAGGGGCTTTGCTCAGTGTGTCCAGAAACCCAAATCCTATTCATGTGGCTTAATGGTCTAGCTTGGGAATTTTTTAAGGGTTAAACCTCAAGGAACCAAAATTCCACTCTATCCTCCTGGGAGGCCCACAGAAATGTTGAGCCATTTCCCACCAGACTGCATTGGAGCCTCTTCTTGCTGGGGAAATTAGAAGCAGAAGCTGTGGAACATTGACAAAAATCTGCATTACGTTATGCCATTTCTTTTTCTCCGTAAAGATGTTATAATACATGGTCTTGAGAAATATCCAGCGAACATCATCAAAGTGGTAGACACACTTTATAAAGAACAATAGTTTTTTGAAGGGGCGACTGGGCGGGCGGCCCATCTTGTTTCCTAATCTTTTTTAATGCCAGTTCAAGTTGAAAAAAGTAGTGCTTGTTTTTCTGCAGCGCAGATATAATTTAGGTTTGGTGAGCGGAGCCAGTGGTATTAAATATGAATGTTTTAGGCTGCACTAACGCTTTAGCTTTCAGGAGAGCCAAAATGAAAATAAACACATTGCAAAATAGTAATCCATTTAAGGGGAAACAAACCTATGCAATGAGTCCTTAATCTGCTTCTTGCTCTTCATTATCTAGTTTTTCCCCATTTATATATTTATTTTAGGCACCTGTTACTGTCAGTCATTGCCACTGTCCCATCATTTTATCTGAATGTGTTACATGATATAACTAAATCAGTGAAGGCAACATAAACCTAGATTTGAGTAGAACGCAGCAGGCTTAATAATTTGTTATCCAGAACCCTCTTTTACTACAGCCACTGTGTCAAAACTGCAAGTTTATGTCATATGATACTATGCTCATCGTGTCCGCTTGCCCAGCCTCCAAGCTAGTGTTGAAAGAGTGAGCACTAGCAATAAGATTGTTTTTCTACCTAAGCAGCAGACTTATAGCATTGGACACAGGCAACTAAAATGTTTTTCTTGCTGTTTTTCCACGGCTGGACTTGGGGGCCCCAGCGGTCAAGACACAAGAGGCACCCCTCTGGCCCTCGTTTTTTCCTTGTGGCCAGAAGGGAGGTCTGGGGCAGCAACAATAGTGGATCTGGGCTGGTGAGACCCACTGGGTTTTTTCCTTGGGTTTTTTTTTTGGATAAGGATCCCCAAGCTTTAAGGCTATTAAAAGACAAGGGAAGCTGAATTCACCAAGGGCCTCAAAATGCCAAAAACAAAACAAAACCACAAAAAGCAACCACCGTAAGGCCACACGGGAAGATTTCGGGGAGATTTGTCGCCTGGTGACTAATCGCCACGACTAATCTCTCCGAATGGCTTGCTAGTATCTTGCACTAAAGTCGCCTGCGCCTATTCACACGCGGTGACACGATTTTCAAAGTCGCTCAAAATCGTCTCACGAGGCAATTTCGAGCGACTATAAAAAAACTTTTCGCTGGGTGTGAATAGGTGCCGGTGACTTTAGCGCTAGCGGGTGCAAGCCATTCAAGGAGATTAGTCGCCTCAAAGATGTGGCGTTTTGTCGCCAGGCGACTAATCTCCTCGAATCTTCTAGTCTGGAGGAGCCCTTAAGATCAACTCTTTTATTTTACCTTCCGGTGTCATTTTCTATCAGCCCAAGGGCACAGTCACAAAATGATCCAAGTTGAACACTTTTGAGTCCCCTGCTGAAAAAGGATGCCAAATAATGTTGCAATGTTACCTCCAAAAAGTAATATACAATATGAATGAATTAAGATGAATATTCAGATTATTCTTAAAACTGTTCAGTCTCCATGATTACAGCAGAAGACACTGCCCCAAAACTATATGCATAAAAATCATTGTCCAATAAAATAGCGTGAAATTGTTGAAAAACCAGTTTCCTTTGCACCTGCATGTGATACAGACAAATGGAGCTTAAATCTGACCTCCGTGTTCTGGAACTGTGTAATGAGCAGAAATATAAAGAAAAAGGCAAACCATAATCCTTGTGATGCAATAAATCTCTTTGTTGGTGGTGGAAAATCAGGCAGCACAAAATTAATTTCAGGTGCAATGTTCTTGATCAAATCACACATTCCAATGAGAAGTTCTACGGCAGGGTCCCCAGCCTTTTTCACCAATGAGCCACAATTAATTGTAAAAAGAGTTGGGGAGCAACACAAGCATGAAAAATGTTCCTGGGTGGTGCAAAATAACTGCCTACAGGAGGCTCTGTTTTGCAGTACATCTGGTTTTTAATGCAACAAAAACTTTCCTCCAAGCCTGCAATTAAAAAATAAGCACCTCTGGGAACAACAGCCAAGGGGTTGTTCACTGACTCATGAGCCTTTGGTTGAGGATCACTGGTCTAGGGTCATCTCTTCACTAACCAGGGCACTGGGTCAAGTTCTCGACATGTTCCACTAGCTCCTACTACATCTCAAAAACATGCTGGTAGGTTAACTGGTTTATGATGATCCTGACCCTTGTGTGTGTCCATTATAGGGGTATTTAATGGTTAGTGCCTCTGGGGAAGGGTAGAGAGGAGTTGGAGCAAAGTTCTGAACTATAGTTTGGTAGTTTGGAGTTAATAAAAGAATATCATTAACATCTCTACTTAATAAGGGAAATCTGATTTCCTTAAAACACTTGGGTCATTTAAAGACAACCTACCCATTTACTTTTGAAATGTGGGTGAAAACTCTTTGACAATACACAAACTCCACAAACATTGTAACAATACAAACTTTTGTTCACCAAGTTGTTCCAGGCAATGACTCCTGCTTTATCACCAGTGGTGTAACTAGATAATACTGGGCACAGCAAATTCAATTTGTGCCCCAAAACAATGGTAAGTCAACCCGATTCTACCAAGATATATGTATGTTGCTCATTAATTTAATCTTTTCTGGGATTCTCTGCAACCACAGGGTCTGCTTCCTCTGTAGCTACTCCCCTGTTTGTCATTTTGGTTATTTTAAAGTGAAAAAGAAAATAAAAGATTTTTCAGAAATGTTGCTCATTGCAAATAAAAAAGAATAATTTATGTGACAATATACACTGCTTAACTGCAACATGAACTAGTGCTAGCAAGGCAGATTGGTCATCAGATATCACTCAGGGTTCGTTTTTCAGATTACCATGAAATGATATGGGACTCTGCTCTGCCATCCATTTGGAGTGCATGACCCTAAAGTGCTTGCACTTAAAGATGAACACTAGTCCTTTCAACACAATTCCATCGTGACACAGCAATGCTGTTTCCGTTCGCTCAAATGACTTCTTCCTGGAAGCCTACTATTTGCCCTTCGAATGGTTACAATGCCTCCACTCCTCTGAAGAATGAAAAGAGGAATCTGTTTTCACAGATCGACAGGGACAGATTGAAGCGGCCATAGTGTCATGGTAGTAAAGTCTGCCAATTGTTTCTTAGTTCTCTTTGCCTTCTACTATGCATAGCCAAATAAAGCAGCCCACTTTACAAATCTGCTACAAGCCATGTGGTTTAAAATCCAGTAATCATGCACCTCAGCAAACATAATTTTGCAGAGGCATCAATGAAGTATAACAAGCAGCTGTCCAGGTACCACCCACCATGCCTGCCACCTCAGGGCCCACCCACTGAAAGCTGATACCTGTCACTTGTACCTCTCCCCAGACATGAGCTCCAATTAAATCAGCCTGTCTTAACCTCCCGCCAGAGCACCCATTAGTTTTGCGTCGCTTTGCTGCGACATGGAGTGGGGGCCAAAAATATCCTGCAGGAAGCGGCCTTGGGTTTGTAGAGCCCCCTGAGGGCTGGGGCCCACTGGGGTTTTTTCCCAGTTTCCTATTGGCCCAGTCCAGGCCTGCCTGAATCCTCTTCTTTAGATTTTTGTACTGAACAAAATTCTTTGTGTGCCCGGAAATTGGCAATGCGCATGCAACAACCAGATCTGAATCAGATTTGGTGCATCCCTAAAAGTTATAAATTGGAAGGGATACCTTGGACATTTTTAGGGTTATGAGACGTGGAATGTTTTGATGCCCTTGCATAATCTCTTTCAGTGCGCTCAACAATTCATCCCGTGTGCCATAACCCTAAAATTGCTTGCATGTAACAAGGAACTTAAAACGTGGTTTATCTAAACCTGGACATACATGAAAAGATCATCTTTCATGGTGAGGTTGCCTGTATCAACAATTGAATCATGAAGTTGTCTACAGAAGCGTGCCAGGAGAAGACATCAGCAGACCACTGAGATCAGTGTCGGATTGGGACACCAGGGGCCCACCCAAAAACCTTAGACCAGGGGCCAGCTCTCAGTAATAATATTCTTCATCTCCTCAATCAACCTCTATTCTCCTAGTTTGTTTACTTTACTTTATTCCATCTATTAAGCCTCTTTGTTCTCATAGAAATAGGGAATGAACATGAAATAGGCCAAAAGTTTAGCAGCATGAGGGTCCACTGACACCTTGGCCCACCGGGAGTTTTCCTGGTATTCTGGTGGGCCAGTCCGACGCTGACTGAGATCCTCACTTGAAGATATTTTCAGATGTTGGTCAAATAGGATGGTTGGACCTGGCTAAATGCCTGAATGTCCTCCGCCAAACAGGCATCTCTAAAGTAGTTTACAGACCCACAGTAAAGAGGCAGTGCTCTGTGCTCAGCAAATACGGCCTGAGAGAGAGGGCTCTGCTTCCCTTTGGATTTCTATCGGACTCTGTGACTCATGCTTTTATTACAACGGGCCCCTGTGCCAGTAGAAGTTCATTTACAACTCCCTTCCCTCAGACTTGGAGGTGTTTGATAGCAGAAAACGAGGTATTAAAATGATCGGCTTATTTGGATTCATCAACCTCAAAGAAACCTAGATCACAAATTTCCAGACTGGTAAGAAAGACCGGAAAAAAAAAAGGACTGAAATGATTTTATTTAATGGTTTAGGCCAGAGCATTCGATTCCATTTAACTGAATATCCCTTGACTAGACATCTCTTGACAGCCAAAGTTAAATGAGTAACTCTGCTCTCACTTGCACCATCTGTAACGCATTCTCCCGTAAATTGAATCAGTCTCCGTTGGCAGGCGAGGGGTTAATGCTGTTTTTTCCTCTGTTACATTCTTGAAGATTTTCAAGCACAATTTCTCCTGAAAGATATTTCAGAGTTCATCTATAAGGATGAAAAAAACATTTCTATGTCTCTTGCTAAGCCTGTGTAAAATGATTCCTTGTGTGCTGGATTAGGGGAGGCATTAAATGCGGTGGAAGGAGCAATACTAGACCTTGTACGCTGGCATAGCAATATATTAATATTAGGGAAAAATACCAGGCTGCACTGCACAAGAGCGTCCAGTCAAGAAGATACAATTCAGGGCCTTTTAATTAGCATTTTATTTTCCAGTCCTCCAACGAATCAGAGTTCCTTATGAAATATGATCATTCAGGGAATACTTGGAAATAAAACTATCATACAGTAATTATTAGTCAGCCCTGTTTATAACTTTAGTTCTTACATAGTATGGAACAGACCTTTAGTTTGGTACATTAATAATTATTAATTATATAATTATCTAGATTCTAGAAACCTGCTTAGAAACATCAGTGCTTTTCCCTTAGAACCCTATTTAATCAAACAATTCTTATTTTTTTATTTTCAGTACAGGTATGGGATCTGTTATCTGAAAACCTGTTATCCAGAAAGCTCAGAATTACAAGAAGACTATCTCCGACAGTCTCCATTTTATCCAACTATTTCCTTTTTCTCTGTAACAATAAATCGGTAGCTTGTACTTGATCACAACTAAGATATAATTAATCCTTATTAGAAACAGAACCAGCCTATTTATTGAATTAATCTTTAAGTGATACAAGTTATGGAGATCCAAATTATGGAAAAAAAACCTTATCCAGAAAACCCCAGGTGCCAAGCATTCTGCATAACAGGTGCCATACCTGTACCTTGTACTTGATGTTAACCAAGCTGCATAAATCCATATTTATAGCAATCATATTGTTTTTTTTTTTTTAATCCTTTTTCCATTGGCTCTAAATTACATAAGACCCCTTATCCAACTAAAGAGTATTCCAGATAACAGATCCCATTTACTGGCTCTTGTTTTTTTTTTTTATAACCTTTATTTTTGCATTTTAACAGAAAACATTATAATAAAATAATATAAGAAAATAAAAATAAGAAAAAGTTTGGGATGGTTGATTGGAGGGGTTAAGGATGGTTGGGTCACCATTGGCCAGTCCGTTGTTTTACTCTATATCGAGTACGTTAGTCCATATCCGTGGTATGGGCAACATAGCAAAATTTTCTGGATACCCTCTACTCATATAGGTCAGTCTATACATGGGGAGTGCCTCATTAATCAGTTTTTTTCCATAATGATAACGTAGGAGTTTCCATTTAAGAGCAATGGTTTTCCTTGCATAGAAAAAACGCTTAGGTTGTTGCGGAATCAGCTGGTCTATATGCCCCAACAGAAATATTTCTGGGGATTTAACCGGAGGGAAGTCCAAGTAAGTTTGTAGATATATAGCCACGTTTTCCCAAAAGGCAACAATCACCATACAGGACCAAAAAGCATGCATAAACGTACCTACATCTAATCCACATTTCTAGCACAATGTGTCTGGGGACAAACCAATATTATGCAAATGTACTGGTGTGTAGTACCGTCTGTGTATCATCTTGTACTGTATAAGCCTATCACTACTACTAATTACAGTCTGAGTAAATGATTCTGTTATATTATCCCAATCATCCAAATCCAAAGTAGGAATATCTTGCCTCCATATATCATAGCACTTTGCAAATGGGTTACCTCTTTGAGAATTTAGCAGGTTATATACCTTACAATCGTTTGCTTTTCTCAGGTGCCTTAAACAGAGTCTCCAAGGCTGGTGTTCCTAGTGAGGGTAAACGTGGAAATTGGGTATTCAAGGCGTGCCGGACCTGGAGGTTCCAGTACAGTATATGTGCGCGGTAATTGGAATTCTTGACATAATTCTACGAATTACTTCATTGCCTGGTTCTTGTATAGTTGGCCCAAATGTTTGATTTTATGTGTTGCCCATATCTGTGGATCTGGTACTGTTTGTAGAAGTGACAATGATGGATTTAACCACAGGGGAATGTTGGGCGATATTTGGGGGGTGCTAGATTTGTTGAGGGCCAAGGCTTTTTTCCAGGCAAGTATACCAGCTTAAAATGTGGAGAGTGACCACCCGTTCTTGGTGGTGCCCCGAAATGGCAAGTTAGCTAGTGATTCAAAGGATCCCACCTCAGCAGCTGCAGTTAGGGTGGCTGCGTTCTCCATAGAAGGGTTGAACCACCCTGCCACATGGGTAAGTTGGGATGCTAAGTAATATCTAAAGAAGTGTGGAAGGGCTAGGCCTCCAAGCTCTTTGGGTGCAGTTAGTACTGCAAGTTTAATTCGGGGTTGTTTGTTTGCCCACACAAATGATGACACCATGGAGTCCAGCCTGGAAAACAGTACCGCTGGCAGTACAGTAGGTACATTCTGGAACATATACAACAGTTTAGGCAGAACTATAATTTTTATCATATTCACTCTGCCTATTAGATTGAGCGGAAGTGGGGACCACAATGAAAATTTATGGTCAATATCAGCTATTACTGGGTCTATATTAAGGCTTTCACAAAAAGGTTGACAATCTGCAGCATTTTATTAAGTGACCTGTGTGTATCCTTTAAGTAAATTAGGGTATCATTTGCATAGAGGAAAATTTTTTCTCCACTTTCCAACCATGGATGTCTGGGTCATTACGAATCAGGCCAGCTAATGGTTCTATGGCAATGTCAAATAAATAAGGGGACAAGGGACAGCCCTGTCTTGTGCCTCTTCCCAGCGTAAACCCATGTGCTCCACAGTTGCCCACAGGAACTTCCAATGAAGGGAGTCAAAAGCCTTTCTAATATCCAGAGTTTTGAGTCAATGTTAAATATTCCATGTTGGTGTTAAACCTACGCACATTTATAGATGTTGCTTTCCCAGGCATAAAGCCAGTTTGATCTGGGTGGATCAAAGTCTCTATTACTTGTACTAATCTTAGTGCTTAAATTTTTGCAAGTACCTTGTTTTCACACGTGAGTAGAGAGATAGGCCTATATGCAGCACAGTCTTCTACATTCCCCCCAGCTTTAGGGATTAAAACAATTAACACTTCTTGGGTGGTCAGTGGGATATGGCCTTTGGTAAGGGCTTCTTGGTACATGTTGAGTAGTCTAGGTGCCATACTATCCTATTGGAGTTTGTATAGTTCTATTGGGATCCCATCTAGACCTGGGGTTTTCCCTGATGGAAATGCAGAGATTGCTGCCTTTATTTCCTCTACCGAGATAGGGCCGTCCAGGTATTGCTGCTCAGGTGGTGAGAGGCTAGTGAGCTTAGCGTTGCGGAGCATTTGAGTTGGTTGGGTAGTTTGAGCAGTAAGTATTGGATTATAGAGTCAGGTCTCTAAAGGCATCATTAATGTCTGTAGGAGAGTCAACTAGAGTACCGTTAGCCTGTCTAACTATAGGAATAGCAGTTACTGTTTTTTGTTCTCTAGAGAGAGAGGCTAAGAGCTTACCTGCTTTATTACCTTTCTCAAAAATAGCCTGTGAAGAACACAGCTGTTTTTTCTTGGTATTGTCAAGAATATGAAGTTGTAGATCCCTTTGTATCTGTGCGATCTTTGCATATTTGGTGGGGGATGGGTCTGCTGTGAACTGGGTTTGTGGCTCCTGTTTTTCACTACATAAAAACATTAGGCATCATAACTGAAGCTTTTTAAGCTTTCTGCATTTTAACTAAAACAATGGTTAAGAAACAAGTCACTGAAGGAAATCGTGACCCTTGAATTTGAAGTCCATCTAAAACATGTTCCGAAATGGCTCATTCAGAAACGGCCAACTTTGGAGAGAGGGGAGCCCAATCATTTTTAAAGATGATATGATTTGGATGAAGCCCTTGTGACCTTGGACAAGCCACAGAATAGGTTTTGCACCCAACGTTGATTTCTTTGGTTGCAATAAAGCAGTAATCATCAGCAACAGATTGCTCACCAACCCCGTGGATGTTGTTCCCAGTGGTCTCAAAGCAGGTGCTTATTTTTTAATTCCTGGTTTGGAGGCAAGTTTTGTTTGCATAAAAACCAGTTGTGCTGCCAAACAGAGCTTCCATTAGACTGCAAGTCCACTTATAGCCAATGACAGCCCTTATTTAGACCCCTAGGAACATGTTTCATGCTTTTGTTGCTTCTCAACAATTGAATGTGGCTCATGTGTTAAAAGGTTGAGGACCCCTGCTATAAAGTAACATTCCCAGAGAATTAGAGGGTTCGTGATCTACATCTTTACTTTAATTATACTCCATCTTTCTTTCTCCCACAAAGCTTCTAAAGGTGTCCTCAATATACACTTCAAATAAATCATAAGAATGTGACCAGCAGCCAAACTGTCAAAATATTTTCAGGCCAGCAGTGAAATATTCTTCAGCCACAAGGGGTTAAACACTCTGTAAGTGGGACTGTGCTCCCAAAGGTCAAATGACATATTATGTTACTGCCCTGATTTCACTGTGATAGTTCCCACAGCTAAGCTTACAGCATTTCACAGTAGTAGTTCCCACAGCTCAACACGTTTCCAAGCCGTGGCTCTGCTGAATTTAATCAGGGATCATTTTTTTTGGTATTCTAGTAACTGGTTGCTCTGGAAATCCTCTATTCAAATTTTAGTGTCACGAGAGAAACATTCATCTTCTGATTTCTCACTTTTATGGCTAATTTTATTGTTTTTCTAATAAAATCAAAGAATGTGAGAGCGATGAGTGGCATGTGAGAGGGAGAATAAAACGGCTGGGCACAACATATGGGAAAGGAAAGGGTTTGTATGGCCCAGACACATATCCCAGAGTAGCCAGACAATAATGAGCACCAACAATAGACCCAAAGACAGATCATGGAATTATTTGTATCCAAGGGTGTGTTTCCAATATTCCAAAACTTTACAGAGCCCTATCCATGGGCGGCAGGGGCCAAACAAAAGGGGGCAATGTTGGTTTTGCAGTGGGGATAAAAAGAAGCTTTACTTTACAATACAAAATCTGACACTCCACAATTTCCAAGCATGTATTATTATTTTAGAACTTTGGAGATATTTAGCTGGGGGCTGGCATTGCAGGTATGTTGGGTTCCCAATCTGTTGGGGGGGGGGTTAATTAAGGGTAACAATTTAGTTTGAAGGCATTCCACTGGAGAACTTTTATATGAATATAATACAGAAGAGCCATGAATACCCTGTAAATGATATCTTTATAAATGATGCTTAGTTATGTCATCAGTTATAATCAGAGCTTAGTGATGTCGTTTCTGTCACATGACTCACTGAAACATGTGTATTATAATAAATAAAGTACCCCCTGTTGCAGCATATCAGGATATTAGCACTAGGCCTTGGAACTTCTTGATAATGTACTACAAGTACAGGATCTGTTATCCGGAAACCCATTATCCAGAATTCTCCAAATTACGGAAAGGTCCCATAGACCGCATTATTTCAAAATTATTCACAATGTTTCCCTTTTTCTCATTTATAATAAAATAGTACCTTGTACTTTATCCCAACTAAGATATAATTCATCCTTACTGGAAGTAAAACCAGCCAATTGGGCTTATTTAATGTTTACTTGATTTTCTAGTAGACTTATTGTATGAAGATCCAAATTACGGAAAGATCCGTTATCTGGAAAGTCCTAGGTTCCAAGCATTCTGAATTACAGGTCCCATACCCGCATAATATTTTACAAGATGGGATACTTTATTTGCTATATAATAGAGTTGATCTGATTTTTATTCCACAACAGTGTTGAAATACACATTTCACACATTTTATACATTTTAAAATCCATTCACGGTTTTTGCGATAAATAAAGTGATTCAATTCTGAAATGTGAAAGCTCAAGGCTTTTCTGTGAAACTCATTGCCACCAGAATGCAACTCCTGGAGCTGGCTGACGTCACAGATACAGTGTCGGACTGGCCCACCGAAATACCAGGAAAACTCCTGGTGGGCCAAGGCGTCAGTGGGCCCTCATGCTGCTAAACTTTTGGCCTATTTCATGGCCATTCCCTATTTCTACGAGAACAAAGATGCTAAATAAATGGAATAATAGATTATAGTATGTAAATAAAACAAACTAGGAGAACAGAGTTTGATTGAGGAGATGAAGAATATTAGAACTGAGAGTGGGCCCCTGGTCTAAGGTTTTATGGTGGCCCCTGTTCTAAGGTTTTTGGGTGGGCCCCTGGTGTCCCAGTCCGACACTGCACAGATATCTCAGTCAGCTATGACCCACCTGCCCCAGACAGCCTTCATGCAAATTCTTTATTAGTGCACATTCAAATCTTGATATTTTCTTCTCCTGCCCCAATGACGTGCTTGTTTGTGGATTTAAATGCACATCATAGGTTATGCCAGGGTCCCCACTCCCAACCACAGGGCTGCGGCCCAGAAGAGAGTCCTGAACTGGGCCACCAAGTCTAGCCCACAATTAATGAAGCGCATTGAATTGGACGCTGGCGCGCCGAATTGAACACCTGCATGCAGAATTGGATGCCAACCCCTGCTGAACCCCCTTAACACCCCTGTCTAGCTTTCAGCCTCAGCCAAGAAATTGCATACAACTCTTTAGCTACTTAACATATTGAACCCATTGGAGCAATCCAATCACTAGAAGCCAGTAAAACCGCCTGTATTTGTTTGGTACATCCCTCATTTTCATCAGCTGGAGTCCCTTGTATGTTTCAATTACACAAAAAGGGCTATACTGCACCTCAAACGTTATCCCGAATCTTTAAAAATTCTTGTTACAGTTATTCCCAGTTTGCTTAGAGCAAGTCAATGCAGTCAAGCTGGAGAGGGAGGCAGAAACATGTGAGCTTGTGGCTAAGAAGAGCATCAGGTTTAGGTGGAACACAACAATGTGGTTTGGGTTCCATGCTCCGCAGATAATGACTGATGGAGAGTGACTTCTTGTGCTGAGTTCATAGAAAGACTGCCTTTCATCTCTGTGGGGTTCCCCTCAATAAACCACGGGGGTCCCACTGGAAGCTTTAAGCCTTTTCCAGCGATTCAGACTTTCCTTCCCCTCCTCCCCGAGCTGCAAACCCTGGACCACTTAAGCAATGACATTTTGTCCTTCACTTGGGATTCCATCAGCCAAAAAAACAGGGACAATGTATTCTGTCACCTTATGTGACTTTGCATGAGCGAAGAAGTCATTTTTTTTACATGTCTGCTTTAGTTGCAGTGCTACAAGAGACAGGATGATTATGTTTCTCATAGAGTCATTTAGTATATGTATATATGATAGATATTCTGTAATATAACTTTAAATATACAGTGAAATTTAAACAGGATAACATGCCTCCCTACTGTAACTTATACAAGGCTATTAAATGTCACAGAGGAGTTCCATGACCATATAAAAACACAAGGCCACCAGTTTCTGTATATATAAAATCAAGGCACAAAGTTCAAACCATGGTGCTTCCAGAAACTATAAATATGTATATTATATATATATTTGTCTGTATTTATCCAGTGGGAGCTGATATACTGTACCTCCCGTGTTGAGGTACAATGAAATCCCATCTGTAAACAAAATCTGTTCTCTTTTTGCCCAGGGCAGAAAAAGGTGTTTTTCCTGGATATATCCTGTAATAATAACTTTGAACGAAGCATCTCTATACACAGAACTGACTCTGTATAACTTTTAGTTTGAGTATAATGTATAAAATTCCATGGAGCAAAAGAAGAGTCCCTGGCATACAGTATATCACATAAAGGGTTGTTGAAAGGTGAAAAGCACACATCTACTATACCAAAATTTGATACAAGAACATTTTGTTAAAAAAATAGGACTTTTAGTCCAATCAGATGCTGTTACTCAATGCACCTATGCACATTTTTTTTTTTACCAAAAATAACAGTTTTCCTAGAATTCCAGCTCCTAAGTTCCATCCACTACAACTTGGATATGATTCACCAATATGAACATCATTTTGATTTGATTTTTTGTAAATTGCTCAAGTTGCTACACATTTCCCCAATGTATTGTTGCCTGACATTAGGTTTTCAGCTGACAACACAAAACATAAATTATTAACATGATATTCTGAATGTAGTACCTTCAGCTAAAAAATAATTAGACACTGTTGGAGCTGATATGGTACCAATGTGTTGGAGGAAAACTGATGTAAATACAATATTTAAAAGTGAATATTGTCTCAGCCTGACAATTATAGGCCTGTAAGTCTGACATCTGTTGTGGGAAAATTATTTGAAGGCTTGTTAATGAATCAGATTTAAGAGTAGATTGTGGGTAATGGCATTATAAGCTTGTCTTTGTGAGGGACAGATCGTGTCAAAAACATGAAATTACTTTTTATGATGACATAAGTAGGAGTTTGGACTGTGGGGTTACAGTAATGTAGAGTACGTAGTGTGCGTGCAGCTAAGTGTATTGATAAATGTTAGGTTATGCATATGGGATTTTAAACTATGCAAGTCACTTATATGCTTAATGGAACTAAATTAGGCAAAGTTGCAAATGATGGGGAAGGATCTAGGGGTAATTGTGGATAGAACACATGGCTGTAGCAATAAATGCCAGTCAGCACCAGGATGGGTCTACAAGGTATTGACTTGTATAAAGGGTTATAGATTGGAATATGCAGGGCAGTTTTGGTCTTCAGTGCTCAAATAAAAATATAAATGAATTACACTGGAGAAAAGGGGAAACATGATAACTATGTATAAATGTATAGTAAAGCCTCTAATGCTTTATTCACCACTATTCTGCAAAATGTTACACTGCATTACACTGGGTTTTCAGGGCCAGATGAATCCTTTTCATTTTGAGGTCCATCCTTTTATTATACGTTTTTATTGCAGGAGGAACATATCTAGAGGCTCTCAGAAAACATAGAGCGGGAAAAGTGCAGTCGCCAATATAGACTGCAAAAATCTGCATTAGTTGGCCGGTAGCATGAGGTTAAGTAACTGCGAGTTTGTCTAAATTCACAGCAAGGACTACAAGCTGATTGTAAGCTGAACCAGCCAGAGGCGTAGCTTGAGGCGTTTATTGCAGGAATAACTGCAGGGGATTTTGGATCCTGTATTAATACTTGGCATGTCCTGGATGACCCCTCTGAGGAGCAGAAATGTTTGTTTTCTTTCATTTGTTTGTTTTTGTAAATCACCACATATAAAGGCTGCTAAGCATTACACATGAGCAATGACAGTGACTTTGGAACATGGCTACAGAGCATTTGTTAGAAACAACTTTTTATTATTAGTGGTTTAAGACAAGCTCAGACATATTGAAGAGTTGGTTCACTTTTAAAATAACTTTTAATATGTTATGCAATGACTAATTCTAAGAAACTTTTCAATTGGTCCTCATTATTCATTTTTTTATAGTTCTTGAATTATTTGCCTTCTTTTTATTTGCTTTCCAGGTTTCAAATGGGGGTCATTGATCCCATCTAACAACAAATGTTCTGTAAGGCTGCACATGCATTGTTATTGCTACTTTTTATTAATCACTTTTTTATTCAGACCCTCTCCTGTTCATATTCCAGTCACAAATCAGTGCATGTTGCTAGGGTAATTTGGACCCTAACAAACAGATTGCAGGAATGCCAAACTGGAGAGCTGCTGAATAAAAATCTAAGTAACTACAAATAAAAAATGAAAACTGATTGTAAGTTGTCTCAGAATATCACTGTCTACATCATACTAACAGCTGTCTCAGAGTTAGCACCTGGGGGGTTTCATTGCCCTTTAAAAGTGAACCACCCCTTTAATGGTGATTTTAAAATGTAATGAAGAATTAGACTAGCAATTGAAAATATTGGGGGTCAAAGTGTAGTAGTGGGCCAACTAATGTCTTTACAGTCCATTGTCTGTAAAACCCCGTTCAGTTATGTGCATCAATTGCACTCCTTGCACCAGAGCTGGAGCTAGGGGTTGGCAGAAGAAGCACCTGCCTACGGCGCAACATTAAGGGGTGCTTGGCAGGTATCTCTTAAATTGGCTTCTGCCTACCACTATTCCATTTTTGTAGCTGTCTTTAATATTCACCCGTTGTCCCCTTTCTTCTAGCACTTTGTGTCAAAGAATGTTAGAAGGAGCTGTTGATGTTGCTTGCTAATTATCTTCTAGATGGGGGTCCTCAACCTTTTTTTACCCATGAGCAACATTAAGATGTAAAAAAGAGTTGGGGAGAATGCAAGCCTGCATGGTGCAAAACAAGTGCTGCGATTGGTCAATTGGTAGCCCCTAAGTAGACCAGCAGCTTAGAGGAGGCTCTGTTTGGCAGTACACCTAGTTTTTATGTAACCACAACTTGCCTCAAAACCAATTATTCAAAACTAAGCTCCTACTTTGAGGCCACTGGGAGCAACATTCAAAGTGCTGGTGAACAACATATTGTTCATGAGCAACTGGTTGGGGATCACTGTTCAAGAAGACCATTATTTCATGACCCTTTTCTTAGGGGAACCCAAATTAATTTGGAGAATTAGCTTTGGGACTCAAAAATTGCCTTATGTACCTAGTTTATGTTGGAGGAACTTTCAATGTGTTCTGGGTATCATGGCGACTTACCATAAACAACTTGGGGATCCATTTTTGGATCTAGACCCAAAGTGGTACCTTAATGAACCTACGATGACAGAATATGTAAACCTGGTGGGAAGTGATTAAAAATACTTAGAGGGCTGCTTGTGCTTCTTGGGTTTCCATTTGGACACCACTGTTGTGTCATTTTAGTTTCCACTGCTTCTTCTGGAAATTATGTTCAAGCATCCTAACCTTTCAATAAAGTCACACTTTGCCACTGCTGAGCAGTAGGGCATGGAATCTTGTTCTGGCACTTCTCTTTCTCTTAGTGCTGCTCCTTGCTGTGTTAATGATGATGTCACAGCAATTCAGTCATGGAAAGCTGTAATGTGAACACTAACAGGCATACATCCCTGCTGTGCTGGTGAGAGATATGTGGCTCAGAGTTTGCCCTGCCATTATGGGCCTCCAAACAGTGGAAAAGGGTAAGCTTATCATTTCAGAAAAAGAAAATGGGAACACAAAATTGATCTTAAAAAGTAGGTAGAAAATCATTCTAGTAAATATTTGGGAGGCAGAGGTTTGTTTATTTAACAGAGTCTATAGGTGAAATGATTGAAACATGAATATATTTTATTCTGTGACCCCCTTCAAAAGCAGCAGGTGAAAGGCATTTAGAGGGGGAAATGAGCTTGTCATCAGTTCGGAGGATTGATAGGAGCTGGTGGAGAGGAAGGCTAATGAGGAAATGTTTGCAGTAGACAAGGCGTGACATGATGAGCGAGAGAATTACAACCTTATATGACAAAATGATTATTAAAGATGCTGTTGACTTTGAAAAGAGCCTACAATACACAATGAGCTTTATCTAAATAAGAAATTTTAAGATAAAAACAGGCAGTAGGCACAAACTACAGCTCACAGTATTTGTGAGAGGTTAAAGCTACAGAATCTGAATATGTAGGAAAGAAGTAGACCCTAGAGTCCCAGATGACAGCTACAATACTCAGGATAGATGCAATTTTAGCCAGAAACATAATAAGAAAATTGTGGCAGTATATATATATATATATATATATATATATATATATACACCCTACTTTTTCTAGATACAGAGCAAAGTATCATTATCGAGATGTATAATTGCTTCATGAATTGCAGTTGCAATATTTTGTGTGCACCCTTCACTCAAAATACCTCCAATGGCAGTAGACACTGGGGCTATACAACTAAGTATAAATATTATCAAAAGTAGATCTGTAGGGACAGATGATATGCTAGGACGTAGAGTTCATTAGAGGTTTAGTGACCTGTCTCTGATTCAGATTTTCAAGTCCAAAGCACCCTGAAAAACTAACAACTAGTGTAGCTATCAACATATTTCTTAAAGGACCAGAGTATCTGTTGGTGACATAACAATAAAAAGAGGGGCTACATCCCTGAATGCAGATAATTATGTGTGTGTGCGGATTTGTGAATGAATGACCTTGTCGGTCAATAGAGGGCTAGCACCACCATTGCAGTAGGAGTAAATTGCAGGAGTGCGGTAGATATAAAACATTAAAGGACCAGAGACTGGTGTCACATCAATAAAACAGCCTAGGTTTTAGTCTTTTTTGGAGGGGAGCTTTATATTTAAATCCTGTAGTATGTAGATAATATATAGTTAGTGATGGGAGAATTTATTCGCCAGGGCCGAATTCGCGCGATTCGCCGCTGGCGAATAAATTCGCGAATCACCAGCGAAATTTCGCTTGGCAAAAATTCGGCGAAAAAAACGAGTCGCGCGATGTTTTTTGACGTGATGCGACGAAAACGACGCGACGCGATTTGACGCGACGCGCGTCAAAAGCGTCCCGCGACTCGTTTCGCGAATTTTTCGGCGAAGCGAATCTCGGGAGATTCGCCCATCACTATATATAGTTGGTCTTAATCTTTTTTTGGATTTTTTTAGGTCAGTGGGCAGTTACTGCAGCCAGAATTTCCAATTGAAACAGTCAAAATAGGGAGATGTTAGAGTGGTGACCATGATTCACATGTTGAAATTCAGGATGAACAAGGCTTTAACTTGGTCAAATAGAAAAACCTGAAATTGAAACCCTATTAAGCTTGAGTGAACTTAAAGGAGACATATAGGATAAATTAAAAAACCCTAACTTTGTAGGCAATTATAAGTAATATATGGTGTTGCTTTTACATGCTGCTAAAAATTAATATTATCTTTAAAAATAGCCCCTTTATTGGAGCTCCCTATAGATGTTCTCTGGCACCTGTCTGTGTTTCAAATGAGGGCTGGGCGTGTCCTAACGTCCCTGCCAGAAGCACAGTAGGAGGGGGACAGCCAATCACAGCCCTGCAGTCACACAAGCACAGACAGGCTTCAGTTCTCTATCAGGACCTGCTAGCTGCTGATTGGTTCCTGTCCTACATTGCAGTGAGCTGAGAGCCCAGCACAGCTTGAGAATTCAGGAAGCAGGAAGTGGAAGGGAGGGATTATTAGGGTGTTTTGCAGAAATATTGAAGAAGCTTCTGTTGGGGTGAAATATGTGTGTGTTATTGTGATTCTTGGATTCAACCTTGTTCTTTATGAAGTTCCCATGGACTTGGTAATGGCTAAAATGTTGGGATTTTGCTAGTGGGGATCGGTGTCAGTGGCATGAAGAGTAACTCCAGAATATTTATTTGTTGTAGAAATTTCATGATTGTGCAACCTAAGCAAATGTTACCAAGAACAGTATGTAGAATTGCCACTTCAAACAACATGCCTCTTGTATTATGGCAAACTGTTTTGATTTATTAATAAAAGCTCAGATTTCAGATAAAATTTTCGACGGTCCCCACCATAACATTGTGTGCAGCTGTATGCCCAACTTAAAAGTGACTCCTTCTTGGAATGCAGAATGGTTAAAAGAACATCTTTGCGATTCTTTTCTTTCAGAGGGCTCTGAGCCAGCAAATATAGTGCCCATCAAGAGAAGCTAAATGCGGAAACCATGTATGCGTATTGTAATGTGTTCCTGGATATCATTGTTCCTTGTGCAGTGGCACTATATAGGGTAACATGCAGATACATTTCTTCATATTTGCAAAAGTGTATAATGACCAAACTGGCTAGAGATTCCTGCAATTCAGCTATAAGGGGCCTTATTAGTGGCCAACATTGCCAGGCATTTTAATTTGATGAAAGACCCATAGAAATTAAGGTGAGAAGCGCTTAAAAAGGCCAAAATGCTGTGAAAGCCATCCAATAACAGATTGTATGCATGTGCCCCATTCAATTGAAAACAAAAACAAGAATTTTCAAATCTCACTCAAGGAATCTTGGGAAGAGACAATTCTTTTAATGACAATAAAACTCTCTTGTTTTTGGTTTTAAGGGAATAACGTGTGTACTGTAGCTTGACGCATGTTGATAACTTTATTTTGCATCTTCTTTTAGTCCATCTAACCTTGACCTCTTCCTTTTGGTTATTACTCTTTTAGAAGCCATATAGTATCTTGCAATGATATGATGCAACAAGATCAGACTATCTGATCTGTTATTCTGTGGCAGTATCTGTTCTAGTAAAACAGTTCTTCTGAATGGATTGTTGGTCACAGGGCCATCCTTTGCCCCTGGCCAACCTGAGGTGGAATTCTGATGTACCTGCTGAACCTACAGTTTAGTGTTTTGACGTAGGTCAAGATGGGCTGCTTCGCTAGGTTGGAGAGCACATTTGTGCTCTCTGCAATAGAAGAGAATTCTGATTTAAAAATTTAAATTCATGCTCAAAGTTTCCAGGAGTGGAATTTTCCTGTGCCTGGCAACCTTTGCCCGACTCAAGATTCTTACCTTGCCCCATGGCAAGAATGCCCTTGAGGGTCATGTGCATGTCATTAATGACCCTAAGGTTTTTGGATATTTACAACTAAACTGTCCTACCCTTGCTCCATATGTGGGTCCCAGCTATGGCGGTAGTCAATCGACTGGTTTTGAAGTTGAAGTGAAAGGTGCTCCACAGTTTATGATATGGGCAGATGGAACATGGCAGCCACAAGTCCAGAAATGGCTTGAATTGATGCTGTTTCTTGTAAGTTCCATTTTTAAGATGAATTTTAACTTCAGAACAATGATCTCCATCTTCCTAAAACAGGTCAGAATGTAACTGAATATAAATGTTGGAGTTGCATGCTGAAACTCTACAAGTGAGTTTTTCCATACATGAACACACTTATAAGGCTTTTAACCTTCAAAATTTTAATAATATCAAAGATGAAAGGGGTGCATTCTGGCACACACATGAGGAACAAATGGCTCAATGACACAAATCCACTTTGGGGTGACTACTTGAGATTGGAGTAGCACGCAACTAATTTAGATTAGAGTTACAATTTTAGAAGGTTTCATTGTTTGACAAGGATATAAGCTTTATGCGCCATAATAGACACAAATTCTCAAAACTTGATTTCAACATGGGTGCCTTGTTTAACAAAGTTGGAATGTAAGCATTAGAAATAAAATTGGAAATAATAGCAGAACTGGGTGCCAAAACATTCTACACACCAATATTATCGTGATTTATAGCCTCGTATTGTGTCTCGTTGATTTTATTGTGAGTCTCTGACGGACTTTGGCATTGTTGTCAAAAAACGTCATTTTTATTGATTACCTTCCTTCATATATTTTTTTTCCCTTGGCGTATAAAAAAGTCCTATTAAAAGTTCTCGGAAGAATATTGTTGTTAGGTTGCCAAGCTTGGCAGGGCTACACACAACTCTTGTTATTACATTGGCTCCATCTTTCTGTCTCTCGCCATCGTCCTATGTCCCTTCTGCTCTGTGGCACTGACATCTTCCCTGGCTGGTTTCTGAGAAGGAGCTCTTGCATCCAGCTGAGCAGAGCAGGGACATGAAAGCATGCTTGGGCATAGCAAGTCGCACATCCTAGGAAACGGACATCGCCTCACACTGCTACAGGACAATGGCTGGGCCCGGTTTGTCTATAGATGATGTCATATCTATTTGGGCAGCCACAGAAGAAAAATACACACGCATGGAAAGATCTAGCAGTGGGCTTTGAAGTTTTCCAAGGGATGGGCCCAGGACTTGTTCAATGATGAGCTTGTCCTCCCCACCCAGATGGAAGTGGACACTGTTAAACACTGTTAAACGACTAGGGGAATCCCAGATATTTAACATAATGCCCATTGAATACTCTGAAATCAATGGTCAGCCGAAGGCCTCTTCTTTCCTGTCGCCCTTTTTCCTATGTGTGCAAATATTTGTTGTTTACAAACAAAGTACATTTTTGGGTGGTTATGAGGCACATTAACATTTACAAAGGCTGTCAAAATATTTGCCTGGAAAATATTAAGTACATTACATAAAACATGTGTAAGCAACTGCCCAAATCTTGAAGTACAGAGTCAAATGTTTCTGCATGCTCATGGTTAATAAGAAAATTAGGGGGGGGGAAGTAAAATGTAAAAATGTTCTGGCTGTGGGTATAAAGCTAATAGCATTTATTGGATGCCTGTTGAGCATTCATTTTTTTGTGCTTTATTTTATCACGGTAGCATGGGATTTTATGTGGACACTGATGAGTGATTATATGAAGGCATCCACCAGAGGGCAGTGCATAAAACAAGACATGGGGCTAATTCAAGCCTATTTCAATGTGTTTTTTAATTGTTGCAGAGAACAATAACTTGTCCGCACAGTTCTGCCACAAACAGAATTTGCAGTACCTACCACCTGCCCAGAAGCAAGTAGAAAGTCTACGTTTTTTGGCATGAGTTTGGGTTCTAGCCAGTATATAGATCATGTGGCTCAGCCAGTGCATGGAATGGGATAGGAACTTACGTTGCAGCCCATCTTCTTTAAGGGTACAACCTGCTCCATAAATATGTCCTTCTAATGCCCTTTTTCTCTTCACATTTTTCTAAACTCTTAGTATCCTCCAAATGGAAACAGTTACCAAATCCAAAAGGTGCCCATGTAACCCTTCAAAATGGTCATTTTAGCTTTAAGAATTACCGCTGTGTAATACAACTATTACACATGGGATTATGTACCATCACATAGACGTGGTATAAAGCTTCTCATCTGTGGAATTCCATTCCTTAGGACACCTGTTCTCATCAACATTTATAAAGTGCCAGCAACTAAAGTAGAGCGTCAGTTAATAGTGCTGTTCCAGATGAATTCTGCATTGAAATTCATTTCTCAAAAGAGCAAACAGCTTTTTTAATATTTAATTTTGAAATCTGACATGGGGCTAGACATATTGTCAATTTCCCAGC
>CM044447.1:114709977-114724780 GCA_024363595.1 Xenopus borealis | reverse complement strand
CACTTGTAGCTCCAGTAAGACGTGACAGCTGCAGCTAATGGGAGAATAGATCTGAAAGAAGAAAACAAAATCTTGTTCTCATCTATAGATTGTTCAGTCTTTTATGACCATGGGGAGTTTTTTTTAATTTTTTTATATTCAGCTTGGCCAGACTATAGTACAAATGTTGTCAATGAAAAACAGATAACCAGAGTGTAACCTCCTTGTGTTAGGGAACCTCTTCTAGTAATTGGTTGGCAGGTGACACCAATGCAGTTAGGACAGGAAGGAGGTACACGTATGGGACCTGTTATCCAGAATGCTGAGAACACTTAGGCTTTCCAGATAAGGTATCTTTCCGTAATTTGAATCTTTATACCTTAAGTCTACTAGAAAATCATGTAAACATAAACCCAATAGAATGGTAATATGAAAAAGTTTGGGAAACCCTCTCTGCATAATAATAAAAGATAAAAGTGGTATGTCTTTCATTTCCCTGGAACATCTGAGTACTGGGGTGTTTTCTGAACAAAGATTTTTAGTGAAGCAGTAATTGGTTTTATGAAATTAAATCATATGTGAAAAACTGGCTGTGCAAAAATGTGGGTACCCATGTAATTTTGCTAATTGAATGCATGTAACTGCTCAATACTGATTACTGGCAACACCAAATTGGTTGGATTAACTCGTTAAGCCTTGAACTTCATCAAAGGCGTGTCCAATCATGAGAAAAGGTGGCCAATTGCAAGTCGTGCTTCTGTTTGACTCTCCTCTGAAGAGTGACAGCATGGGATCCTCAAAGCAACTCTCAAATGATCTGAAAACAAAGATTGTTCAGTGTCATGTTCTAGGGGAAGGCTACAAAAAGCTATTTTAGAGGTCTAAACTGTCAGTTTCAACTGTAAGGAATGGAATCAGGAAATGGAAGGACACAGGCACAGTTGCTGTAAAACCCAGGTCTGGCAGGCCAAGAAAAATACAGGAGGGGCATATGCGGAGGATTGTGAGAATGGTTATAGACAACCCAAAGACCTGCAAGGACATCTTGCTGCAGATGGTGTATCTGTACATTGTTCTACAATTCAGCGCAATTTGCACAAAGAACATCTGTATGGCAGGGTGATTAGAAAGAAACACTTGTTGTATGCAAAGGCTCATTTAGACAAGTCACAGTCATTTTGGAACAAAGTGCTTTGGACTGATGAGACAAAAATTGAGTTTGAATTTGGACATAACAAAAAGCAATTTGCATGTCGGAGGAAGAACACTGCATTCCAAGGAAAACACCTGCTACTGTCAAATCGAAATCTACAAAGGAGAAGTAAAATATTCTGGAATGGCCGTCCCCCTACTTGAATATCATGGACAATCAATGGGACTGGACTGGAGAGATTGTGTATGGAGGAATGGTCAAAAATACCGCCATCCAGAATCCAGACACTCAAAGGCAATAGGAAGCATCTAGAGGCTGTTATATTTGCAAAAGGAGGCTCAGCTAAGTATTGATGTAATATTTCTTTTGGAGTGCCAACATTTATGCACCTCTCTAATTTTATCATGATGCATATTGCATATTTTCTGTTAATCCAATAAACTTTATGTCCCTGCTGAAATACTACTGTTTCCATAATGCATGTTATATATTAAAATGTAGTTGCTACTTGGAAGGCTCAGCCAATGCTCCAAAGAATTAAGAGGGGTTCCCAGACTTTTTCATATGACTGTATATCTTAGTTGGGATCAAGTACAAGGTACTGTTTTATAATTACAGAGAAAAGGGAAATACTTTTAAAAAAATTGGATTATTTGAATAAATGGTTTCCAGATAATGGATCCCATACCTGTATTATACTTGACGTTGGCACTGAATTTATCCTATGTGTGTTCTGGGGGTATTATACATGCATTTGCCACTATATCCTGACATGCATTTTGGGGGCATGTTCTGGGTTTATTATATATGGAATAGGCCCTGGGATATTCAGAAGAAGTTTGTGCAGAAAATAAGGCCTGATTTGGCCTGCGGGATGCTGGGAAAAAACCTGGTGGGCCCCACTGACCCATACCTGCTCCACACCCTGGACACTGCATCCTTAACCCAGCCCTGATTGCAGCTGGGGCAGGGGGCCCAGAGGGTTGTGGCTGGAGACGTGTTTTACAAATCAAATTTTTTTGAGTTATAACTCTGGAATTTGAAATATGCTCTAAATAACTTGGATGTATAATATTTGTAAATCCCAAAACATTTTGTAAAGCTCTAATGTAAAACTAAGGCATTTAAATGCTGCCGACCTCAAAAGTCAACAGGAGGCATCTATGGAAAATTTTTTTTTTTGTTTTGTTTTTTTTTATGCAAGTTTTTCCAATTTTTCGACCCATTGAAAAAGATAAATTGAGTACAAATTTGAGGTATAACAATTTTAGCTTTTTTAAAATACATTTTGAGATTTTTTTTAATAAATAAGCAAACATTCCAAAAAATTTAGTTTATTCAAAGTAAAAGAAACACAAATTAAAATTTTGATAAAAAGGCCTCCACTTGATTGTGATGTTGCCAGTGAGAATTCCAAGTCCCATTATCTGCTGCAAATGTCGGCCACAGTCTTCTCCAAAAGATGGCCACAGTGGTGAGAAGAACTTTCTACAACTGATACAAGTGGACTTTCCATAGATCCACCAATCAGAGCTGATAAAGAGTCTTCTCTCTCCTCCTTTGTAATGGAAATATCTTCTTCCTTCAGTATGACTGTTTAGTGTACCTGATTCACAATATGAATTACGCGCAAAGTCATACATAGACCTCCAAAAGGGGACAACCTCTGATCTGCTGGAAGGGTGAAGGTGAGGACACTCAGCATGCAGTTGAATTTCCTTTATTTTGCTCTATCTATTTGTGTTATACCATATCATACAAGATGAGATGAGACAAGATTTGCAAGTAGGTGAAACCAAGCTTTTTAGAGAACATATGGGCAGACAATTGGAATGTGAGACGGCAATGTATAGTTCCTGCCGTTGGAAAAACAGAACTGAGGGCACATAACTGAGTTACAGGGCACCGTGTGTCAGTGCTTTAAAGGGAAAGGATGATATTAGAGGACTAAACGACAAATCCCACATTCCACCAACCAAAAATCCCTATTGATGAAGAATATAGGGGACTTAAGCCTCGGCCTGGCCTATGCAGTCTGCAGGATTTGATGCTATAAAAACCCGCAGAGGAATGTTTTCTTAAAAGATACACTGGTCTAAAATTAGATTTGCTTCCTGCACACTTCAGGATAAATTTAGTAGGTGCTAGCATTTAATTTCAACAACTAGGTTGTAGAATGGGCCAGACGGCCTGGCTAATGCTGCGGGTTACAGCTAACTTGTGTGTGTACAAGTGTTTCACATTTTTGACTTTGGAGAGTCGGGTTACTTGTATTATAGTCGCTCACGGCTCAGAGTTAAGACAGCAGGTTGTTATCTGTGTAGAACAGTTGCATGCCATTTAGAGGTTGAAATCCCCCGTGCTTTATGTGGTTTTCCTTGTGGACATATGGCCAGGGTCTCTTTCTACTCCAATAAAATGACTGACCTTTCAATCTTTATTCTCTATGAATATAACTTTATAGCTCATGTCACTGTAAGAGATGAACTTGGTGCTTTAAACTGCTTTTCCTACTCTATAGGGATGACATTATAAAAGTCATTAAGTTCGTACCAGGTCTAGTAACCCATAGCAACCCATGTAATGATTGATTTCAAAAAGGATACAAGTGAATGACACTTACCTGAATGCTATAGTTTAATAAACCTGGTGTTCAATGTTTTGACTTATTACTTTACCTTGTATTAACCCTTCAAGAGTAAAATGTTATCCTCCAGCTGCTCAACTCTGCAAACATAAGTTTTACATATGTGTCTAGTCAGCCAGAGATGTCAACCTCCTGGGAAACAATTTGGGGTGATTTTTAAAGGCAAATACAAGAGGTCCTCTGCACTCAACTCACCAATCAATATATTTAAGACATTGAGACATTTTGTGCATACAGCTGCTAAAAAATGCCTTACCCTTTAGACAAAACAGGGATTGTTTGTCCATATATTGCATATATATTTAAGCTGGTCAACTACATCAAAGTCATCCCATATCTGGCCAGTCCTACTCTCAAATTGCATCTGATTCATTAAGAATTCTATTGCTTCATTATACATTTTACACGTGGATTTTACCTGCAACTTACTGCTGCTTTCAAGGTTAAAACTCACAAACATGGTTGCCCTTTTATTGGTTTCAAGTATACAACACAGCACAGCTCAAGGCAGAAGTTTAAAAGCCTTTTTTTATGACATATGGCTTTTGATTTGTGACAATTACAACATTTCTGGACCTTTATAAGCCATATGTCGTAAATAAAGGCTTTTTAAACTTCTATAATCTAGTTCAGGGGTCCCCAACCTTTTTTGCTCGTGAGCCACATTTATATTTATAAAAAAGAGTTGGAGAGCAACACAAGCATGAAAAAGTCCATGTGGATGTCAAATAAGAGCTCTGATTGGCTTTTTGGCAGCCCCTATATGGACTGGCAGCCTACAGGAGAGAATGTTTGGCAGTACATCTGTTTTTTATGCAACCAAAACTTGCCTCTAAACCAGTAATTCAAAAATAAGCACCTGCTTTGAGGCCACTGGGAGCAACATCCAAGGGGTTGGAGAGCAACATGAGCTACTGGTTGGGGATCACTGATTCTAGTTGGTCAGTGGACCTTGGGTCACGTGCACAAGATTTTGAAAATATTTTTGAAATTGGTGAATGCTGACTGAATCACATTGCCCTCACCTGATTATAGCCAGCTTACATATATTGCAAAATGTGGACAAACAATTCCTGTTTTCTTCAAAGGGAAGGGCATTTTCAGTAGCTTAAAGCACACAATTTCTCAATATACTAAATATATTGATAATGGGTTGAGTGCAGAGGACCTCTTGTATTTGTCTATATGAATTTTATGGTCAGAGTCTTATTGCACCCCCGCCTAATGTTTTTAAAATTGGTGAGCACAACTTTCCCTTTGTTTGGGTGAGTTTTGGCCACACTCAAGAAATACACTTACCAAGACCAGTCACATCCTACCAAACCCTATTAAGCCCCAAATAAATTCCTTGATTAAAGGACTAGGAAAGTTAAACTAAAGAAGTAGGTAGAAATGTTGTACATGATGTTTTGTGCTTGTGTACCAGCCCAAGGCAACCACAGCCCTTTAGCAGTAAAGATCTGTGTCTCCCCAGTAGATGCCCCAGTAGCTCCCCATCTTCTTTTCTGCTGATTCACTGATTCACATGCTCTGTGCTGCTGTCACTTACTGAGCTTAGGGACCCACTCACAATATACAGTACACATAGTGTCATAGAAATATAGTTACAATATAAGGCTGATTAGTCATTAATACAGATAATTACTACATGGCAGCACAGAAACCAGTGCAACTAGCATCAGAATTTAATAATCAGCCCTGTAGCATCATCTTATATTACAGACCAACCTCATTTTCTGCTGGATAATTAGTGACAACCCCTAAGCTTTGCTTCTCAACAGCTGCTCAGAGCCCACTGAGCATGTGAGTGTCACAGACACTTTCCAAGTTGGTGACCCCCTGTGACAAGTGTGAAGTCCTGGATCATTGCTGCTATTGACAAGCTGAAACTTTAGGCTGATGCAATAAGTTCACTATATAAAATATGCCATTTTTAGCCACATTCTTTTTTAGGGTTTAGTTCTCCATTGAATATGGGAGAACCCAACAAATCCAGGACACTAGAAAGAGGGGGCCACATTGAGTGGAGTATCAGGTAGCAAAATGGTCACCATCACACCTCTTTAGCCCTCTATACTATAGTAGATCGGTTGATGATATAGAGCCAACATCTTGCATGTCCCCCTAAACCCTGATTGTAAATAAACTTTTAATTCATTATTATTTAAAATTTTTTTTATAGGTATTGAGTATAGGTGCTGGATATTTTACATGCATGTAGTAGTGAAATAGCAGTCCTGTATTAGGAAACCTTTGTGGCCAAAGTTGACTGGGAGTCAAGAAAATCCCACATCAAAGAATGCAAAGTTGGGAAGCTCTGGTATACACAATTCTGTGCCTTACTTAGCTGTGTAATTGTGCTTATTTAAAAAAGGGGGAGCCGCCTTTATTGTTCTAAATAGCTATCTTCAGGCAAAAACGCTAAAGGAATAGTGACCTCTGTTGGTCAATTCATAACATTTGGTGGAATGCTTGGTTGGATGTATAGAAAAATAAGATCTCTCAAACAGGGGAATCCCATTATTCTACTCAGTGTGAAATCTCCTCAGCAGTACATATGAGGGGTCATTTATGATGACCCTAGATAAAGTGCTACAGCATTAAGAGAAGGCCGGGGTCTTGCTGTGTTCTGTACCCTGTGCCAGATTCACTGGTGGCCACGAGGCAACTGTTTTCTTATTACTCTTTTTAGTGTCTCCACCTTTTGTGACTTTGGATTTCTGGGGGAAAGGGGTAGATGGATGATGCTGAGGCAGAGCTGGGGATGTTTTGGGAGTGTAAATGGAATGTCATCAGGGGGCAGGGTTATGATATGGAGATCAGTGTTTGATCACTGCATCATTCACTGTCCAGATTTCCTCATTTGGAAATCCGGACAGGCAGTTTTTACCCTGACAGTCCTGAAATTGTGCTGTCCAAGTGAAAACCCTCTGCATCCTGTGTCCAATGGTGTTTCCTGACTTGCTTTTGTTCAGCTTTAAGGCTCATTTTGGGGGCAGTGTTAGCCATAGCCAGGAAGTCTACTTTGCTACCCCCTCCTCCACCATCCCCCAACAACAGCCAACAACATCATCAATATCTTGGCTAGTTGATGCAGTCCAGCGCCTGTTGCCATCGTTGTAGTCCGATCATTTGGCTCTAGGGTCGAACAATTAGATTAGCCAAATATCAGCCTGCTTTTTGTGTGCACATTGGGGAAAGAGCCACGCGTTTGGCAACCTCTTCAAACAAGTGGATCTTATAGTGTATGGCCCCCTTTAGCCCCAGGGATTGATCTGACCTGGTAGACTGGGTCCAGTAGCGTAGTCCCCTGAGGTTATAAAAAGTGATGCCCAAATGTGCTCAGCCTCATTCCAATGCACCCACTAGCTGGATAAAGTTGGGTGTTGATGTTAGGGCCTGAGGTGGAGGTAAACCTCATATAAGAGAAGTGTCATGACAGAAATTGGTATGGTTCATTCTAGGAGTGACAGGATCAAGAAAGTTAGTGAGCAGATAAGGTTCCAACAAGGAGTTTAGTGAGGAGTTAGTACCCTGCAACACCTAAGCTGCCATTATAGGGACCCAAGCTGTCAGGATTAGGTAGATCCTGGTGTTATACACCTCTGCGGCCTTCGTCTAGGGATTCGTTTAGGGGAGTTGGTGACCATGAGCCAGGCAATACTACCTTCTGAGAGAGTTGGGGGAGGAACAAAGATTGTGAATATGTTACATATAACTCTTGCTGCCACTTGCTTGTCAGACCAACTGAGCACAACCTGCAAATTGGAAGAGATTGGCAACCTGAACAGTAACATCCATTCAATAAATTGATTCAATGTGCCTATACCAGAGTGGTATCCATTCCTCCATCCCATAAGTGAGGGCCCACTTGAAGATAAAGTATATTCATGTCTCCTGGGAATTAGACCCCCTGCCAGGGTCCTGGAATGAGGAAACAGTAACAAAGGGAAGGTTGAGGCATCCCCACACCCATACACCTGTTACACCCATATGTAATGTAATAAAAAGCAGTAAGTTTGCCCAGGAGCAGTAACCCATAGCGACCAATAAGACATTTTGTTTTTTATCAGGTGACCAGTAAATGCAACCTGCTGATTGGTTACTATAGGTTACTGCACCTAGGCAAAAGTTTTCATTGCAGCTGTTCTCTGCCAGAGAGAATGCCCATATGCCATTGAGATCTTATTGCCTAATATGAGTGTGTGCAATTTGTACACCATTATAACTTTGCCTGATTAGCAATACTACTTCATGGCAGAAATATATAGGCCTAAATATGGGGAACATATATATTTATACTGTATTGAAGATTTGTTTATGGATCCAGATCCTACAGGAGGCTCGGTTTGGCAGTACACCTGCAACAAAAACTTGTGTTCAAGTCAAAAATTAAAAAATAAGCACCTGCTTTGAGACCACTGGGAGCAACATTCAAGGGTTTGGTGTGGAACGTTTAGGAGCCACTTGTTGGGGATCACTAGCTTTGGGTGTTTCTTCTTATTTAGTCTGGAATCTCATTGGTTGTGGCTTTTTTGGGAGCAGGTCTATGAATCTAGCTATTTTGATAATTGCCCATGGAGAGCGAAACATAAAGTAAGCTTTCTTTTGGCATGAAGACCATTTTGGGTGGTCCCCAAGTAATATGCAGGCGAGAGTGTAGAATATTGACAACGCTAATTACAAAAGAAAAACATATTTAATATTTTTACAACCATAGCACCAGTGCTTTATATTTTTGTTCATCACGGCATGATGACTTTATTATTCAGGATTTATAAAATAAAATTAAAAAACACAGAAATGCTGATATGTTTCTTCTCACCTGGCTCATGAACATAACAACAGAACTGAAGTATGATCAAGTAAAGGGCTGGGTAGCGGAGGTAGAACAAAGAGAAACAAGATAAATGCAGAAGTATAACGTTTCGTCCAACATTAATATACAAAAGCTCGTGTTTTGACCTCGGAGTGGCACGACACTGAGAAGTGAGTCTGTCTGAAGTCTCACGGAAGCACCACCGATCCGCACTGTGGAACCACGAGAATTCAATATAACCATTGACTAACAAAGGCACACTCAAAACATCATGCGGTTGAACGTAGGCAGGCCAAATCACAACCACTAAACAAATAGAAAACATAGCCATGGTATTAAGTGTTTTTAAACAGAACTTAATAGGGTGCTTGGTTTGAGACATATTCATTAAAACCAACGCGTTTAAGAGAAAAGGGAAGACACACGGCTCCAGTTGTCCTGGGATTGGTGCCTATTTTTTATATAGATATATATAAGAAATTGTTTTTCTTAACCTTTGTGCAACCATATTTTTTTCAGATACAGCAAAACAAGCACAATAAACAATATTTTCAGTTTTCAAATTTTTGGAATTTTTTTTTGGATTATTCAGATCTCTTGCTCAGAATTCACATGGGATGATCTACATCCAATATCACCATTAAGTCTTTGTGGTTAATGCATCAATTAAAAACCCGAATGTTGCACTGGAAAAAAAAAGGACGGAAGAGGGAAGAAAAATTATGTATTGCTTTTTTTTTATTTGTCTCTGGTGTGTTTTTTGTTTTCTTTTAAAAATATGACCCCCCCCCCATCCCCAAGAAATTCCTTTCAAATGAACATGTTGTGGTCAGAGATACTCGCTGCCTCGTGTAGCAACCAAATGTTTCTTCTTAGGAAAATAAGTCTTTGGTTGACAAAGAAAGTAAAAAAATAATAGCATCCAAATCCATTCTTCAGTCAAAACTCATATTTCTATAGATGTGAGAGGAAGGATGGGTTATGTAAAGACGGAAGCATTGAAGGTGGGCCTAGAATTCCTTGGATGAGTGGTCCCTGACTCATAGAAGCTCATACAGTAGTTGCTGGCCCGTACTGGAAAAGCAAAGGAGAGGTCTCTCTAATCCGCACTGAGAAGTGTCCCTTGTTCCAGCTGTTCTGGAGGGAGAAAGGCAGAAAGTCATCGGCCAGCCACTGTTCCTTATTGGTTTCTGGAGTGAAAACCAGTGCAAAGTGGTCCAGCTGATCTTCGGCGTAGCAGTAGGCTTCTGTGTTACCCTGCATGCTCCTGGATATCTCATTCATCTGCAGTACCACCAACTTGACCACCTCCTGGGCAGGGGTTTTGCTTGTTATATGCAGCTGGACAGAGAAGAACAGAAAGAAACTATAAGACATTTTAGAAAACGATCTCTAAAGATATTTCCAGTGCAAGTATTATGCCTTTCTACCAACCAAAGGCACTGACATGGCAATGTCAAATCAAGCCACAGTAGACGTTCCACACTAAACTTTTGCTGAAGTTTCTGTAGAGAACACCTGGAACTGTGTTCTTTTAGAGTAGACAAGTCTACACTGACTCTGCATAGTCTTGTCTGGAAGTTGGAGGTATTCCACTAAATATTTTATCAATAACTACAGGCTCATTTATAAACAGGTAGGCAAAACCACTTGCAAACCGATGAGTGAAATTGCCACTTTACACATTGTCGGCACATAGGGCATTGCTCTAGACTACGAGGGAAACCTGTATTTAATGCAGGCTTTTTATATGCTTTGCATTTGTAGGAGCTGCTCAAAACTCCAGCATCTTCTAGACCCTGTTTAGAAATGAGCCCTATAATTTCAACTCTATGAAATTTACACAAAATATCAACAGAAGTTATATCCAGTACTATGTCAGTTCAAACCCCAAAATGATCTCAGGTTCTCCGGAGCCTTCTCACTCTACAATGTGAACCCAGAAAGGCAACAGTGGTTAAAGAGATTTGGGAGAGACGGTCCTACTCTGGCACAGTTATGGCTATAGCTGTAGTTATTTTAGTTAAAAAGGCATCACAATTCTACTGCCCACTGTTTGTACAAGGGGTTGATGAGGGAGTCCCATTCACACGTATGACACAGCACTTTACACATAAATTGTGGAGGCTAACTGAACAGTAATGGATGTTGGGTGGGGGGGGGTTAAACAATGACATAAAGTGATAAACAATAACAGAGGTGCTAAACTACAAGGGCAGTTGGCAGCAGCAACTGGTCAACTAGACACAAAGTGAAATCAAAGACCTGTTGCTGTAGATCCATTGTTACTAGTGATGATCAGGCATGGATTCGTGGCAAAATTCCACATTTAAGCATCTAACTTTTTAGCACAAATTCGCCAATACAATATTCATCACAACAGAAAAGTAACTGAGACAAATGGTCGCCGCAAGAAAATACCTTTGGAGAAAAAGTTGCCAAAACAAAAAAAAGTCAACATGCCCACTGATATTAAAGGAAAACTATACCCCCCGAACAATGTAGGTCTCTATAAACAGATATTGTATAAAACAACTCATATGTAAAACCCTGCTTCATGTAAATAAACCATTTTCATAATAATACACTTTTTTAGTAGCATGTGCCATTGGGTAATCATAAATAGAAAATTGCCATTTTAAAAAATAAGGACAGCCTCCTGGGATCCTAGGATCCAACGGTGCACACAAACATACCAAACAAACTATAAAGTTAGGTCACATGAGCCAATTAACAGACAGAGTTGTGTCTTTTGCTTCCACACTTCTTCCTGTTACAGTTAGAGTTGAAATATTTCTGGTCAGGTGATCTCTGAGGCAGCACACAGACCATCATGAAATGGTGGTTCAAGGCAAGAGATGTAAAAGGTCAATAATTACTTAAATATATATACCAGGTAGGTGAAATTCTTTAATATGTCACTTGATTTGATATAAATTGTTGCTCAAAAATTCATTTTTTTGGGTATAGTTTTCCTTTAATGCATTTGGACAAAAAGTAACTAAAACAAAAAAGCCAACACAAGAAAAAATGCCCATTAACTTTAATGCATTTGGACAAAAATTTGGCAAAACAAAAGTCAATGCAAGAAAAAACACCCATTGACTTTAATGCATTAAGACAAAAAGTTACCAAAACAAAAATATCAACACAAGAAAAAACGCCCATCGACATTTGGACAAAAAGTCACCAAAACAAAAAAAATCAAGACAAAAAAAAAAGGCCCATTGACCATTATGCATTTAGACAAAAAATGGTTAGTAACTGCGTGGATTGAGCTGAGGCTGACATGTAGTTTTATTATACAGACTTGCTGTTTATATCTCTGTCTTCTAGGGATGAGCAAATTTTTTCACCATGCTTCGATTTGTGGAGAAATACCGTAATTCTACAATAAAAAAGTCTCCCATAGACTCTAATATAGTTTGCTACAAAAAAGTTGCTGCAGTAATAAAGTTGCCACAACAAAGAAATTACCCATAGACTTGAATGCAGTCTAATTTTTCAGCAGTTTCGTACATTTTTCAAAGACGTTAAAAGGGGCTTGACACTATTGTCTCCCCATTCATTTCACTGCTGGTTGTGACTGTGTATACCACTGAAACAATGTGGCAATCACAACTCCATTCCCTCGATGCCTTTCAAACCTCTGGGAGTCTCCTTCTACAAAGGGTCTGTTAATCACAGAAAATGAAAGGGATTGTGGGAATTCGTTATTACCGGAACATTTTCTTTCATAAGACAGCATTATATTTTTGGATTTGATGAGTGAAATACATCATAACATGGCAGCCAGTTCTGCTTTTCTTAACTGAATTGGCACTTGCTAAATCTAATCCTGCCTATGGGACCATAACCATCCTCAGTCCATATTAACAGTGTAGGTGTGCAGGCAGGTAACCCAAGGAGATAGAAGCCTCCCAGCACCACCATATTCATTGAACCTTGAATAATAGTAGAAGTAATTAAAACCACTGAAAGTAGGCATTAAAGAGTGAAACACCTTTTATCGTCATATACAGTAGTATATATCCCACCCTATGTAACTGGCCATGGTATAGAGCAATTTTATTAGTCCTGAATATATTGAACTTCATGCCAGCTAACAGTCCATCTGTATATAAGATTAATTAATAAACTCCTGCCTAGTGATGGGCGAAACAGCCGCGTTTCGCCGAAAAATTCGCGAATTTCCAGAGAAATTCGCGAATTTTTCGCCATTTGGCGAAACGAGTCGCGCGTCGTTTTTGACGCGCGTTGCGTCGTTTTTGACGCGCGTCGCTTTTGACGCGAATCGCGTCGTTTCCGACGTGCGTCGCGTAAAAAACGACGCGCGACTCGTTTTTGCGCGGCTAATTTTTGGCGGCGAATTTTTCTGGTCGTTTCGCGAATGTATTCGCCAGCGGCGAATCGCGGGAATTCGCCGCGAATTCGCCCCTGGCGAATAATTTGCCCATCACTACTCCTGCCTAGTACTGAATGTAACTCATATCAGATATAATGAAGGGAACCACATTCTGAAAGAATTAAGGTGGCCATAGACGCACAGATAATATCGTACGAAACGAATTTTCGTACGATATTCGGTGCGTGTATGGTGGGAAATGAGCCGACCGACATCGTCAGAGGATTAAGATATCGGTCGGCTGGTTGATCGGACTGGACGGAAAATTTTGATCGGATGCCTTTGAAAGCTCCCTGAACATCGGCCATTGTTAGTGCTGAATCGTCAGATACAAGTAGAATTCTATTGTTTCTACCTGTATATTTGACGATTCAGCTCTACACGTGTGTGTTGAAACGAACGATCTTTCTTGGAAAGATCTTTTCCGAGAAAGATCGTAATTGTTACGTCTATGGCCAGCTTTAGAGTGTACAGAGATTTCTGGAATCCATATATAGTTTTTCTAAATGTCTTGTTACGTTAATGGGAGGAAGAAACCTTTGTACAATGTAATTCTATCTTCAGGAAACCCAAATAGTCCTTTGAGAAGGAAATCTAGAATGGGTTTGAGTTCTCATAGACACACAGACTTCTTACTACAGTACCTTAACACTCATCTCTTTAGACAAACCAGTCTCATACTGTGGAAATATCCGAATAGTAACAGAATTGTTCTTTTTTCCTTGGCCAGTTATAAGTTTTGGTTCCAAGGGTTCTTGGAAGTCATGCGTCCACTCAACAGAGTGTGTGCGGTAAATCCGCTGTGAGCTATCACATCTCAGTTCATGGTCTGGGCTAAAAGAAGTGCTTGTCCTCAGCCCTCGGACACTGCGGTATCCTGCAGCTTTTGTCTCTGTTGGGGAGCTGTCGACAGAGCCAGGGCATGACTTTCGAGAGGCTTTGTAAGGCTGTTTGGGGAAATCAAGGCTGCTTGTACGGACGCAGTATGCTTGCCTCTTCTCCGTGATTCGCAGTAACTCAATCTGACGGCTGGGAAGCACAAAATCACTGTCGTAAAGCTGCTGTGGCCGTTCATCTTCCTGAGGCAAAACTTTGGAGTCGTGAGTCTGCAGAACGTCTGGAGTTCCATCTCTGAAGCTGCGTAGGTTTCTCCTGCCACATTCCTGTCCTGAAGAATAAACTAGGTCCAGCTCTTTGGGGCTCTGTGCTCGGCTGGAATCATAGTCACTGTCAGTTGCCAGGAAGACTTCAGAGGAGCCCTCTTCATCTGACACACCATGAGAATCCAAAAGAGGGGAAGACTGATTCTGATGAAATTTAACATCCAATAGTAAATTGTCGGAATATGGAGCAGGAAGGAGATCTGGGGAAGGAAAAGTGGCTATGTTAGTGTAGGTAGAAATGAGTGATCCACAACCCTGATGTGGGGAGCAGAAGTAACTTTAGGGTCATCCAAGCAGCAGCAGTTGTAAGCAGAGTGTGAGAAAGATCATAATTACTGTATTAGTAGGGAAAAGGGATAAACGTTGCCTATAGTAGTAATGGGCACAGCAGGTATAGTAGGGATAGATAGATAGATGCCATATAGTAACAGTGGGGATACTAGTCTCAGGGAAGGGACTGTGGCTATGGGATAGCAGGTATAGTAGGGAGAGATGGTGCCTATAGTTATAGTGAGATAATAGTCTCTGGGAAGGTGTGACTGGGAGACAGCAGGTATAGTAGGGAGAGATGTTGCCCATAGTAACAGTGGGATAATAGTCTCCGGGAAGGGAGTGTGACTGTGGGATAGCAGGTATA
>CM044447.1:114660620-114678661 GCA_024363595.1 Xenopus borealis | reverse complement strand
AAGGCTATTCTTCCCCAAAATTAAGCACAACCTTTCCTTCTGCATCATTTAAACACAAGGACAGGAAACCATGGGAGCACCTGCTGTACTTTACTTGCTGGTTCTTGATGTTTAGAAAGTAGGTCTTCTGTATCAGCACAAATTTCACATAGATGGGTGCCACCAGATAAGATTACAATCACCAGGACAGGGGCTGATTGGGTGTCAGGGATTCCAGTCAACTTGACTACCATGAAAAGACCAGGTAAAGTTGAAGACCTGATAAAGACTTTGGGCTGATCAAGGGCAGGGTTGGGTGGATTGGGGACGGTTGGGCAGATGTAGAGAATTTAAGGTGGGTGTGTGGGGCCCACAATTCCCAACAGCAACCCATATCAATATCCATGATTAAGGAAGCTTAATAACCTTCTCAAGTATAGGGCAGGAGTGTTGATAATAGCTCACAAGTGACAGGCCTGCAATTTGGGGTAATCATTAAAAATTAGAACCATTCTGTACCCAGGAAACCATATGCCAAATCTGCAGCTTAATTCTGCCTGTGTATGGCCAGTTTAAGGACCATGACACTGTAATAAAATGAGCTGTGGACTGGGCTGGATGAGTTAAATCTTGTGAGTTATTTACTCATTTGTTTATTTGGGTAGTGGCGCTAGAGAGATAACACTCAGCTTCTCACAATTCAGTAGTCTTTGTTAATCGTATTACTTCACATGTTCTCAAATGTATCCAGGTCTTAGCATCAATTAATGGAATGTTTTGAGAAGACTGGTAGAGCTTTGTCATTGTCATTACTCCTCTGAGAGTATAACGAATATTGTTATAGTTTTGCTCTGGTCTGATCTGGAATGTATGGCATGGTCTTCAAAAACTTATAAGTGCCTGTTTCCATGAGGTTTTCCTGGAGCCTGTTTTGCTATTGTTTGAACATTGTACTCATTATCATAATCATTTATGTAAAGAAATATCTCTATGGATGTGGACAAAACATTGGGAATCACCCCCTGATCCTTTCAATGACAATCTCCTGAAAGAGAGATGCACTTTCTTAATTGATGTTCCTCAAAAGCGATGCGGTAAGGCAAAAGCCTGGGGGGTCATTTCCAGTGCTCATAATGCTCTAAAGGGATCCTTAAAAGGAGAATAAAAGGCTTTGTGCACTTGGGGGTGCCAAATGTTAGGCACCCCCAAGTAATTGTATTGACTTACCTGAAAGCCCTATCAGCAGAAAACTGCACTGGCCCAGGGTTATACCATTGCGCACCACAGAACCATCCATTTCCGCTTTGCACATGCGCAGTAGAACGAAAAGCAGAACTTTAACTAAAAAGTCGGCTATTTTGTTCAACTGCACATATGTTTGGACCGGGAGATTTCAAGCAAGAAGAATCCGGAAGAGGATCACTCTGTGGTGCTCACTGTTATAGTTTGTGGCAAGTCAGTACAATCACTTGGGGGTGCCTAACATTTGGCACCCCCAAGTGCACAAAGTAAGTTAACATATTATTCTTTTAGATTTATAAAATGCATTGTTATTTTGTATTTACAGAAGACTGTAAGAAGGTGCAGGTCTGACCAGAAAGCAGGTGTAATGTAGGGCAAGAGGTTAGAGCCTGAGGATTGTTAGTGGGAACAGTAAAGTGCCAATTAGATATTAATACCAGGTAACGCTATAAAGAAACAGATATTTGGTACCTGCATCTGGGACACAGCCAGCAGCATCTTGAATCGAGTTTGCAAGACACAAGAACAGGAGGACTGTGATACGGTGACGCATTGACGTAACCACAAGATGTCGTCCCACATGCACGATACCTGTGTATAGAGTATAAAATATCAGCATCTGTATCCCACAGGGCTCAACTCATTAACACCTGGAGTTTCTATACATTATTAACATAGATATAAAAATGTATAAGAATTATATTACATTATTTTATGTGATAGGTTTGGGAACACCTATACCTACTAAGCACATCTCACGTTCCTTGGGCCTCAGTACATAGAACCAAGCTTCTAAAAGAACAAAAGTCAACCCAGGACTGCATTCAGCATTAAAAGTAATAAATCCTGAAATAAATATGAAAATCTGCCTGACAATAAAGAAAGTCTTGCGAATGTTGAAGGAGGTATTTAAAAGTTCTATTAATCCAGCTTGCTTGGGATGCCAGCGGATGGATGATTAGGAAATTTAATTCTCAAAATCCTTACATGAGTCATTTGTTAATTACTTCAAGCCGCACGTAGGAGGAAGAGGTGGTGGTGGCTGGGGGGAAAGGTTGGTGCCAATTATTTTTAGTTTCTTGGAATATTTTGGATTTTTAGCTGCACCTAGTCGCATCGCTTTCCTCTCAGCTGATGCTGAAAAGATGTGGTCTCGGCAACTTGTCTCCAAGGAGGCCAATAGCAAATAATTCTTCTGTTTTTAAAGGAATAGAAACACCAAAGTAATTAAGATATTATGTACTGTTGCTCTGTACTGGTAAAACTGCCCCATGGCTACACAGCAGTTTATTTATTATTTATAGTAGTGTTTCAGAAGCAAATACATAGATTCCACCAGTGCATGCTAACAGTACATTATATGTTAATTACTTTTAAAAATCTTGGTGTTACTGTTCCTTTAATATACTAATGTATTTTCCATGTTGATTGAAAGTAGTTAAGTACTCAACACACAAGGCATTTTATCACTGCCAAAGCTCAAAAATATAACCCACATCCTTTGGTAATTATAAACCAAAGTCAAAGTTAAACTACAAAAACAACTGTAAAACCTAAAACAACTTGTATATTAATTGAGCCATATAGCTGCAGAATAGCCATTCGTCAATCTTCGGAATGAAAGCGCCGTTTTGGCGCATGCGCAGTTGCTTGATGAAACGCCTCTTTCATTCAGAAGATTAACGAACAGAAGATGGCTGCCGTGAACTCTGCTGGACAGAATCTGCATGGAGAGATAAGTAAAAATTTGCTTGGGGTAGCAGGTAGGCTGAGGAGGGAGGGGGTCTAGGTAGGGTTGGAAGGTAGGGATTTTTTAACACAGGGGTTGAATTCTCCTTAAAATCTGATTTGATTATTTTCAGTGCTTGTATTTAAGGCAGGGATGCACCGAATCCACAATTTTGGATTCGGCTGAACCCCCAAATCATTCGCAAAAGATTGGGCCGAATACCGAATCATTATTTGCATATGCAAATTAGGGGTGAGAAGGGGAAAACATTTTTTTACCTTGTTTTGTGAAAAAAGCCATGCGATTTCCTCCCTGCCCATAATTTGCATATGCAAATTCGGATTTGGTTCAGCTGGGAGAAAGGGTTTGGCCAAATCCAATCCTGCTGAAAAAGGCCTAATCCTGGACAAATCCCGAACCGAATCCTGGATTTGGTGCATCCCTAATTTAAAGTTATTGTGAGCTGGAACATTTTTGGTGACTCTGACTCCAGGTACCCAGAATTCCTTTCAACTATCCCTGTTGCTCTTGGTAATAACCAACGGTACCTTGGACCCTTCAAAAACCAGAACCTTGGACCCTTCAAAAACGAGAACCTCATAGTTAGATAATTCTTACCTTTGTAAACCAAAGAAAATCCTGCATAAGCAAGCAAGAGTAGGAATCATCTATCTCCACCACTGGGATTTGATCTTCATGCGTTACAAGGATGTTGTCATCTTTATAAAATATTGATGCAAGGTAAAGACCCCTAGGAAATAAAAAGACCTTTAATTTGGTACTAGATACAGAGACAACACAATGAAACCAATCTGCAGTACTTCTGTTGAAGGTCAAATAGTTTTTTCCCACAGGTCTAATTTTTTTTCGCACAGAAACATTAAGACACAATTTGTTTTTTTTTTCAACAGAAAGTGTTTTCCGGTTTTGATCAGGCAAATACATTTCTTTTCTTTAGGTCTCAAGTCTGCTCAAAATGGTCAGCTGACCAAGGTGAAAAGTTTTTCGCCCTGACGGTAATTTTCAAGAAATATACGTCTATGGGACTTGTGAGAAAATACTACTAAAGAATGATAAGATGCTGGAAATGTTTGATGAATCTACCCCTGTATGGTAATTATCTGCAACTGGACAATACAGATTAAGGAAGAGGTGTGGCTAGAGGTTAGTAGTCACCATGCAGAATTTGATGAAGGCACCCTTCTTATTGTATCCAGATAATACTAGGGATATCTGTAGAAATAAGTCAAATCAACTGGACGTGTTGTGTTTTTCTTGAAGAGGTTTCACCAGTCATCCAACTGGCTTTCTCAATTCAGAATTGAGAAAGCCAGTTGGATGACTGGTGAAACCTCTTCAAGAAAAACACAAGTCCAGTTGCTTTGACTTATTTCTACAGATATACCATGACCTGGATGAAAGAGAATCTTCACAACATAACAATAGGGACCACTTACTATGTACAAGGAAAGGTGCAAAAATAGGCACAATCTTCCATGTTGCAGCGTCCCATGAATGCAGCGCCGCCTACATTCAGTAGTGCTTTATACATGAGAGGCAGAATAGCCAGTTCCTACATCCTACCTACTTCTGTTCACCTGTATCGTTCATCTTTGGGTGAGTGAATTGGCCCCTAAACGGCAATGGAAGTACTGGATTAAAAGGTGAAGAAAAAAAACCCCATGAAATGATAAATGTTGGAGGCCAGCTTTTGCGTTTGAGAACAGTGGTGCCTAACCTTTTTCACTGGAGACTCATATTAAAGTTGGAGAATTTGCTTTATGACCCCAAAATAGGTTTATGTACTGTATTTTGTTTTAATGATGATTTTATATTGTAGGGGGTCCTTTCAGTGTATTCAGGGGAGTTGTGACATAAACAGCTTAGCTTTGGGACCTATTTTTAGGTCCCAGCCCATATGTTAAGAAGCTGCAACTGTCAGAAGGGAACTGAAGAACTCTGGAAAGCCACCTACCACCTCCTTCAGTTATATACAGAACTGAAAGGTGTTGGGAGCCTTACTAGGCACTAGTAATGAGTGTGCTGCTTCATAAAACAGTATTCATGTCTATTCCTATAACAACTTACCTGCCATAGATCATAAAATCAATGGCACCAGCTGCAGGTACCAAACTGCCAATGCCGTAGATATCCTTTGATCTACACCAGACCACATGCAGTACAGCCACCCAGTGGAGAAAGGATCAGAACTTGTATTTATTCTTTTCCAAGTACATTGCTTTGAGACGGGTACTAGACTGTGACAATAAAAAATGTACCCCATTTTGGTGTGACACCAACGGAGTCTCCCTTTTTAGTTCCCTTTACCTCTTAAGGCCTTTTAGAAACTTGCTGCCGGGGTGAAAGAGGAGCTTGAGGCTCTTGGATACAGAATGTTTTCTGCTTTGTGGCTGATTCTTAAATGGCTCTAGAAACATAGAAAAATAGATGGTAAGATCAAGGCCAAGCTCCTAAAGCTGCACAGAAATATTTTCCTCATTTTGACCCTGGGAGTGCCCATCTCACCCAACAAATATCCATGAGCTGGGTTGTCCATTTTGCTAAATTATAAGCAGCTTTAGCTATTTGGGACCTCAGTGAGTGCTAGTTTCATACTGGCCCATCTGACATCAAGGGTCTACTCTATGCTGTGTGTTTGAGCTGATGGAAATGGTCATCTATTGGCCTGAAACCACCAGGAGATTCCCTGGTGCCCTGGCAGGCCAGTCTGACCTAGACAAATGTTTATAAAAATCAATGGAGACTATTTATGCATAAATATGCAGAGAAGGAATAGTCTTAGGCTGGGTCAGGAAAACAATTGTCTCTACAATTGCTGAACTAGGTATCTTAAAACCGTTGCTGTTACTGCACTTCTTTGACCAGAATGACCCATGTCAGGGCCAGTAGCAGTTATGGGAGTCAGAGGGTTATAGACCTCATTTGGTAAGCCAGAATTTGGCCAGGTTTAAAATAGACATATTGCACTTCAGTCCCAAAATGTCAAATGTCAGTTTCAAGTTGAAGGGCAATTTTAAAAATTCTTCCTCTTAAAAGGCTTAAATCTTACCACTCGTCTTAATATAGCTGAACTTAAGATGCTGCTGTTTCACAGAGCAACAGCCATCTGCTTTCCTTTAAAGGGGACATAAACTTGGCTTAGCAGTGTTGCTCCACCTACATGGCCCTTATAACTCAATTCATTCCCTTAACATATTTAACATAGATTAAAGAATGATAGAAGCTGTAGTCCAGCACCCACACAGACCACTTTTTAATATAAAAGGTATTCAAGTTTCTCCAGGACTAGTGGCCCAGTTGAAGCAAGATGGTCCTACAATGAGAGTCCTGCCAGCTCTTCCTGGTGTGCTCTGTTATTTTCATTAGGCTTTTCTGCCTAATTAATGCCTTCTTCTTGGTTTCACATGGTTATTACCAATTTTATTGGCATTAAATATATATATATATATATATATAGTTCTTTTTTCTAGCTGTGTCCTTCACAATTATATATCCAACTTTCTGTATTATTACAGGGCAATAATATGACCAGTAATCTCAATATGTTGGATAACAGCTAGATGACATATAGCTTGTAGGAATGACTTCAAATGATAATTTATCTGGTTCTGGTGCATCAAAGGAAGGTTTACATTCTCCTTTAATGGAACATCAAATCTTAAGTACAGGCCACTCAGTATTTATCTATGTGATGTAGCTGGCACTTCAAATATCTCTGTCTACGCTAAAAGAGTTGAATTTCCTGTAAAAATAAAATATAAATTTGGCTCTAAAAGTTACCAGGGACAGCTTTTTCTCATCTATTGCAATGAACACCAGATTATGGCAGAAACAGAGCTGCACTTTGTTCAGTCTTTTTGTGATGTGTGTCACTGAGAACATCCTGATATGACTCCAAGCAACGATTAGTGTTGATATTTAATCACTGATTTATATGTTAAAGTATTACATACCCCATACATTTCCTAAAAGAATGAACCCTGAAACCGCTGATCCCTCAAACATGAAAATCATCGGACGTTGACTCACCATGACACACGCAGTGTTGGTGGAAGGTCTTCACTTGACTAAGAAGCAAATCTAGGGCTTCAGCCTGTCCTTTTCTTCTCGGTGCCCGGCCATCGTACTCGCGCCAGTCTGTGGGTATTAGAAAGAAAGAGTTAAATAAGTTAATGTAATCATTTCATGGGCAATACTAGGAATTGTTTCTATGAAAGTTTTCATTCATCCAGGTCATGGTATATCAAGTAGAAAGGCCTGGGATTTGTCTCTGTGTCCAGTAAGTTTTGGAGAGAGATGGAGAAACTACACACAGATCATTGATTGGACCAGCAAGGTTGAAATGGAGCAGATTCTAATTCTGCCAGTTTTAGAAAGGACAAGCATCACAATTAATGTTTTTAGCCCATGAAATCAATTCAGCCTGTTGTTCTTTTATGTTTATTACTTAAAGGGCAAGGAAAGTGTAAAATAGAATAAGTCTAGAAATGCTGTATTTTGTATACTAAACATAAACATGAACTTACTGCACCACAAGCCTAATAAAACAAATGATTTATGCTTTCAAAGTTGGCCACAGGGGGGCTGTCATCTTGTAACTTTGTTATACATCTTTGCAAGACTAGACTACATACACATGCTCAGTGTGATCTGGGCTTCTTAGGGATCATCATAAATGATCAAAAAACAAAGCTGCTTGAGTTCTGCATGGCTGGGAAGTAAGGCAGGGTCTCCCCTTGCTGTTCATAAGTATGATTGTTTCCCTGCCAGAGGTTAGGGACAGTCTGACAATTCCTATCCACAGCACTAAATGGAGAATTTCACTGCATACAGTCAGGTTTCTTATAAAAACGGTACATTTTTATTAATTAAAGTATATTGGAGATAGATTTCTTATTCATTAAAGAAAGTAAAAATTGGATTTTATTTCTTTTCCTTTCCTTGCCCTTTAATTTCTTTTCTAATTTTTGTCCTTGTCCAGCATTCCTGTAGTGAATGTCCAAGTACAGTTTTTCATGCCACATGAGGAAACAGATTTTACTTACTCGATGGTATGGCAAAAGCTGGAAGAGAAGGTTGTGGTGGCCCCCAGCCCTTCATGTTGTAGGCCGACACCTGCACATAATATTGCGTCCCCTGCAAGAAAAGTAATAGTTTCTAGAATCTGAAATCAGTTAAAAATGATTATCTGGCAATAATGGATAAAGTCAATATGGCTTTATAGATTTCAGGTAAAAATTTTAAGAAATAAAGTCATTATTTTGAATATCACCCAGATACAGTTCCTATATTTCTAGAACTGTGTGGGGTTAATACTATGAGTCATAAAACAGTGATGCTGACCATACACTGTAACATCCACTCTTTTTACAAGATCACCAAATAAGTGGATCTATCCAAACAAAGCACAAGGTCGTCAATCAGATCATAATGGGGGCCTAGGGAGTCCTGTTAGGAGAGGACAGCATCAATGCACCAATGCAGTCCTCATTCGATGGGATTTTCAGTCAAGTGTGGCGGTGGGAAGTCTCCAGGTCAAGAAGCTTCCAACTTGGCCAGGAGGGGTTGGGTCAGCAGCTTTTATCTGCTTGTGCATGGCCACCATAATGTTACTGTTTCCTAGTAAAAATAGTAGTAGTAAAAAATACTGGTAGTGATGTTTTAAATGGGTTAGGCCTGGGAAATGCTACTTTTGACCTTGGTAGGAAAAAAATAAATTGAGAACTGAAGCCCTAGAACTTAATCTCTTCCATTTGGCCAAACATATGAGTAGTTTGGCTGCTGTTATGACCACTGTTGGTATTAAGTCTCAAAGGGCTGCTAGCTGCCCATTTTATTCCCTACTCCCAGTAGGTACACAGCAGGATTTCTTGTATCAAGCCAATTCTGTTCCATAGGTCAACTTAACTACATTGCTGGACCATAATATAACAGAAGTTACAAGGAATATGGTGGCATGGGAATGTTAATTAAGGGTTTGTGTCCATTTAGAGCTTTCCGTGATGGGCATATTAGTTAGCAGGGACTCATTTACTTTAATGAGAGGTTTTGTTGACACTGTGATAGTTTATAAATGGTGTGATTCCTGATTTTTTGGAAATGTCCTGACCATTTCAAACTTAATTAAATGTAGCGCACCCTGATATCACTTAGCTAGCTTCAGTCCCATACAGTTTAGCAGGATTAGTCAGCCTTTGTTCTGTAATGGTGATTCACCCTTGTTTATATAAAATTAAGGACAGAATAAAACTAGCTGATACAAAACCAGCTGATTTGAACACTTGCAGGGCTCTTGGTCTTCAGCGTGAGCGATATCAGCTATAATGGCCACTTAAAAACAAGTTTAATTGGTTGAGATAAGGTCATGCGGCAGAAAGAAATTGAAGAAATTTGCCGGGCCAACTGTGAGCACAGAGAAAGCTCTCCAAGCCCAATGTCATTTTACAGAATCCAAATACCAAGCTGAGAAAGTCGGAGACAAATCAGGCAATATGAATTGGGAACTCATTTTGTTTTTATAATAACTAGCAGTTTGTCACCCAGTCAAGTTTCAGAGGCAGGGCCTTCAGAAATTATATAGTGTATGAAGTTGTGTTCCAGTTTACTTTCCACGATTCTATTTCTGTGCTATGAAATGTTCAGTTTTCCCCTAGCGAGACTGGAATGAGATCCAAGCTTCCTCCACACAGTTTAAAAGGATGTTTTAATATATGGTGGCTTTTTATACAACGTTGAAACTTCAGCCTTTGAAAACTGGGACATAAAAACAGGGAGAGGAGGTCCTGCAACTGCTGGTATCCCATGAGTGTAGAGGGCCCTGTTTGATAAGCAGTTTCAATATATATACATCCTTTATTTTTAGTATTTAGTTTATTTAGTATAAATTATTCCAAAACAACTGGACTTGCTGAATAATCATTGAAGACGTTTCACGAATCACTACTCATCTGAGCAGCTTCTTCAGTTCAACTGTTTCGTGGAATAGTTTATATGCGAGGACTTCCCACACCAGTCAGCTGAACTGAAGAAGCTGCTCGGATGAGTAGTGAAATGTCTTCAATGATTGCTCAATGAGTCCACTTGTTTTAGAACTACTTATATTATATATACCATGACCTGGATGAATGAAAAACTTCATAGTCAAACTGTGTGAGCTGTTTGGTGCATTGTAGCTGGACTGCACCTGCATGAGCTTGATTGTGCATCTACATGCAAAGGCTAATTTGCTACCATTATTCAACATCAGATGTGCTTGAAAGTGAGGTGTCAACTCTGACCTAATCACTGAAACTGTGATGTAATTTCTGGCAATCAGTGCTGCCCAATGTTAGGTTGATGCATTTACCCCCACCCTTGACTTGCAATAACCCATTGCATGGGGGCTACGTGAAAGACTTCTGTGATTCTGATACTGTGCATGCCAATTTTCAGATCTTTCAAGTCTGTTTGTGAATGTGGGTGTAAAGTTGTTGTAAGTGGAAGTGACATCACATGTAACTACATGGGACCTATGTATTCCAACCAAGAAGAAGACTGAACAGGGAGGGCATTAGGACTTAATCTATAATATCTGTTTTGATTTAATCTACACTTGTGATCCTACAGTGCCAATTTAGTGTTAAGAGAAAGACCCCACAGTTTAACATATGAGCTGGGTTATTATTTGGGTATATAATGTCTCGTGTTTGGCCAATGTCTGTGTGTTTCCACATCATTTCTTTTCAATCATGGGAGAAAATAAAATTCAAGATGGCTCCTTCACACAGACGGCGATCCTAACTTTTGCTTGTATTGATCTTGCAGGATCCATGATTCAAAAAATGTTCAATAACCACAGCCCCCCCCACCAACAAAGATACATTCATAGCGGTCTTGTGATCCAAAACACTTGATTAGTCCATTTATAGGTAAAAATAGTTTTCTCTTGTATGTCTACAAATCTATGTTTCATTTTGCTGTTGGAATCATGTTCCCTTTTATTCGGTTCCATAAAAGCTATGAAGTGATACAGTGGGGCTGTCAGAATGGGGCAATTTGGAATGAGGGTATGGGGGAGGGGGTTGCAGAGACAGCTGTCATGCAGTGTTGGACCAACACAGCTCATAGAGATAAAACAACTCAGCTCTGCAGCCCCCCCGACCAGTCTGTGACCTTGTTAGCTATAGGGGTTGCGCCCTGGAGATGGAAATGGTGACTGAGTGGAGTCACTGCTCCTGTTCCTCAATTAGCTATGGAGCTGGTTGGAAGGTTTGATCTGTGTAGGTGGCAGAAGGCCAAGTCCTGATTTATTAGGAGTACTTGGATGGTGGGGGGAAGCTAATAAAGCCGTGGGGGCAGAGGGGAATAGAATAATTCAAGGCAGTCACTGATGGGAGCTGCTTTCCCTCTTTTATGGCTTTTCTGATTGAGCTAGAAGAATTGTGCATGCAAGAAGACTGTGTGAAGCTCTCCATAGAGCACACTGTAAGACTGGCTGAGCAGATGAAGAAGGAAAGTCATGGGCGAGCCTAGTAAATATTTTCCCATACAGAGAAAGTTGTCAAAGGGAGTTCACCTGCTGCATTGTCTGCTCTCCATCTGCTGTAGCTCTGTCTGGCGGCCTCCAACGCAAAGGAGACTGCACGGCCAGACAGAGCGGCTCTGCTGAGAATAAGCTGTTCCTATCTGCTAGCTCTGGCACAATGACAGCCAACTGCGGCCATGCTGAAACCAAATGGCCTTCTTTTCTCTTTCACTGCCCTGTCTCGTATAAATGCCTCAAATATGTGCTGCTGAAATCCCACCTTTGTCTACTATATCCTGGCCATTGCCATATGAGAACAGACAGAAAAGGATAGATGATTGTAAGTAAAGAGAAGAATCGATGAGAATAAAGAAGGGGAGAGAAAAGAGCAGTAGAATATTGGCAGTGCAGGGTACTTGCGCTAAAATATTACTCTTACGATATTCTTTCTTTCCTATTAACATAACATTGGCATCAAACAACACTATTTCCGGCCAGGTTGCATCTCTACTTGAAAGATGTAAGGGGGCTGCACAGGGGGCTTGATCACATATGGTATAGGGTTTCTTAAAGTAGCACAGCTACTAACTCCACACATTGAACTGAAAGAAGCCAGCTTCATTTGGGACTAAGTGCAAACAACTATAACACATTGGTTAATGTTTATAATCCAAATGGAGTATTGGAGACATACATACAATATGGCAGAAGGCAATGGTGCAAATAAGTAGCAGCTAGAGAGATCAGTTTCAACCAAGAAAAGGCAGTTCAGCATCAGCAGCTGAGATGTGGCCACTATGAGGTAAGCGGACACATAAGGTAATGCTAAAGAATAGAAAGGGAGAAGCAAGAGGTCTTTGGTTTACTCTATGTCACATTGACTGCCCTGCAACATGGATTCTAAATTTCTGGGTCCTTTTTAAATCTATCCCAGGTAACACACAATCCCAGCATGCATTTATGTTGTTTCTAAGTAGTCTGTTAGCTTTTCCTTTTCTTATTCACTCTTTTAAATCAGCCACATGAAATGGAATTCTCCATGCAAGTATAAAAGGTGACAGCTTTACTAATTTATCCAACCTTATGCCTAGTTTTTAGCCCAGATATACAATTTTGGTTCTACCGTCAGTATCCCTTTAAGAAGCAGAGCAGTAATCCATAGCAACTAAAAGGATCTTTGCGTGACCAGTAGATTCTACCTTTTGATTGGTTGCTGATGGGTTACTGAACCTGGGCAAACTTATTGCCTTTTATAACTCAACCCCCGAAGTGACTAGGAGCTCATTACTTACTGAAGTGAGGCCTCTGATGTTGAAATGAAGATTTCTCAGTTTCTCGATGACCACCTCACCGACGTTGGGAGAGAAAGTAGAGGAAAGGCTCCACTCAACTAGAAGGAACACAAAGAAATAAACGTGTAGGGAGGTGTCTAGTTTGATTACAAACGTTACATTATTATAGGAGTGCAACAAAGGTACCCAAGCCATAGCCAGTGACCTGACATTAACCAGGGTCCAGTTGGTAGCCCAGATGCACATGGCTACATCTACAGCACACACCAGAGTACTTGTGGCAACATCAATCCCATCCAGAGTGAAGTTGCCATGGTTGTGCATCACAATCTGACTTCACTCTGCTACCTGGGCAGAGAAGTCTAAAGTAGGGAACCAAAGTTGGAAGACTTTCCTTGGAGACAATTTCAGCTGTTTTTCCACAACGTAACTTATCTTTGGCAGGACCAATGGCTGTTGCATGGGTGCTGGAAGTTGTAGTTAAACAACAGCTGGAGGGCTGCGTCCTGAAAGCCACCCTAAAGTGTCAGCCATAGGAAGCTCATTTTCCATTAAAATGAAACAGAAGTGGTCGTAGGTATGGATGGATGTTACTTCCCAAATGTCTGCTACTTTATGTATTGTGGGCCCTAAAGCCCTAACATGGCAGCTGCTACAAAGCAGTTTCTAGAAAGTATATTATTGCTTGTGAAGCACCTGTGTATAGGTATTGGGTATAAGTGACTATACATGCATTTTGTTTATGCATATTTTAGCATTGCTGACCTGTTAGGAAGAAATGGGGCCCACTAGTAATTCAGTGCTGCTGATCTTGCTCCTTACCTTTGTATTTTGTGACAACTGCAGAGTTAACACTGAGTGGCTCATGGAAGGTGACCTGTAACGTGGTACTGCTGGTCACGGCTAGATGCACATTGGTTGGGGGATCTGGCACTCCTGTCCGGGGGAACAAAAACTAGTTAGCAGGAGTAATACATTTCTACTTTAGAGCAATGGCACATGAGGTGATCTGGGGGTATTTTGCCTTTGATTTTTTTTGCAGGCCAAAAGAAATTCAATGCCCACCATGACAGTTGATTGAAAGCAATAGCCACCCAATAGCCATGCTAGGACCTTGTCCGAATTTCAGTTTGGAACAGTTGTGGCCTGTACCAAATAGAGAAGAAACATGGAAGCCCTTCCAACTTACGTGCATGTTCGAATCCAGCTTTCATGCGCTTATAGAGCCGGTATCGCCATTCCCAGGACTTTAGTTGTTTTTCTTTGTCAGAGCAGTCTACATTTGGTGCTTCATTTACCACTTGGGCTGTGAGATCATTCACCCTTTGCTCTGCCTCTCTCACTAGCGTAGACAGGTGGAGAGAACGGCTTTCCAAGCTCATAACTGTACAAAGGAATAGTAAAGATAGCTATAGGATGCTTTATCCAATCATTGCTTTAGATATAGGGTTCTTTATCCAATCACTGCTTTTGTAGTTTGGAAAATATATGTTTGTGTGTGAGGTTCCGGGGCAGCCCAGAGCATGTGTTGTAAATAAACAGAAGAAAAGATGGGGACTACTGGGGGCATCTTTGGAGACTAAGATCTGCCTAAAGATATGTAGTGACCTTTGACTGGAAAGAAGTCCATAATGTACAGTAAAACAGTCTACAGTAATTATTTGTTTAGTTTTAGTTCTCCTTTTTTCAGAGAAGAGCTGTCAATTGAACAACCCACTCTCTTTTGTAAGAACTGTTAATAACTTGCTAAGCTGAAAAATGGAGGTTAGTTTTTATTCTTTTAAACCCCATGAGCAGCCCTTGTTGAAGTTTTGGGCTGAGACATCTGACCGCTGCCTCTCAGTGCTCGGTGTCTAGTTGGCTTGAAAGAACACATATGAAATGCCATGACACCTTTGGAGTTGTTTAAGTGTTCTTACAGGCCGCCCCCTCTCATCACATGAAGTGTTGGACCTGGATGTAGGAGAAGAACCAAAACACTGTTGAAGCCAACTCTATCATTCAAGTGACTTCCAAGAATAAAAGATCAGCTGTAGAATCAGCATGGGTTTTGTGGGTAACCATAAGAACAAGTTCATAAACACACTTAAAGGGATTTATTTATTTTCATTTTAGCATGCACTGTTGCCAAAGAGTCAGTAGGAGAACTCATCTATGGCTAGGGTTGCCACCTGGCCGGTATTTTACCGGCCTGGCCGGTATTTTTGATGGTTGATCCCAATGTTATTAATAGGAATAAAAGATAAATATATAGGAAGGCCGGTATTTTATTCAAGAAAAGGTGGCAACCCTATCTATGGCCCCTATGTTATTCGGGCATGTTTATTTTATTAAAGGGTATTCTATTGCACATTCACCAGCATGAACTGTAATGTGTCATATCTAATTGTCATAATGTAGCGCCTGCCTTTTAGACCCTCTTCTAGGGTCACTTGAAACCATACAGCAGTTTAATTGCCAAACTTGAAAGCTCTGCAATAGTAAAATAATTACTAAATTAAAGGGCAATGACATTTTGCTTTAGAATATTTGCCCCCATGCTTACATTTGATTTTACGGTGAACAGTCCCATTTGGTTGTTCTCCATATGTAGAAATGAAGTGCAAATAAAGTAGCAGATAATATAGAAGAGATTAATGAAGAAAGACAGTAAAGCAGAAGAGATTAATGAAGAAAGACAGTAAAGCAGAGATAACAAAGATGGTACAACCAATATACTCACAGTGCGGACTCTCTTTTGCTCCGGCCTGTAGCAGAGTTTTAGCTATCGGAGCATTATTTGTCATTATGGCGATGTCCAGTGGAAGGAGTCCTTCACTGTTGGGGGTATTGAGATCCAGTTCCTCCACACTGAACTGCTTGAGAAGTTCCTGCACCCGGTCTAGGTCCTGCATCTCCACAGCCTCAAAGAGGGCAGCATTACCCTGAAACTGCAGGAGACAACTGCTTAGCATCATGCATTAGTTCAGAAATGGGAAAGAGTGTGTAAACTGTAATCCCTTATGTCTTCAGATGGCTGGGACAAACATTGAAAGCTTGTAGAAGAAAGACAAACAGCCCCCCATTGTTTTGTGGACAACAATATCTGCTTTTTTAAGGTCAAAGAAATTGCTGGCCCTAGGGAGCCATAGATTTTTCTCCCAGTTGGCTGAGTATTTTGTAAATTGTATGTCCACAATGACTGGAAATGTGATGGTCAAATATCCTTAAAGTGTTCTTCTTAGACTAATGATACCCCAATGCACTCAGTTTAGTCAATTGTGGCATCTTTATTTTTAAATGACCAACAGTGTAAGACAATAGCTATCAGAAAAAGGGTCTGAACAGCAGTAACGTACTAGACATGGCTTCCGCAGACGTTCCTTCTCATTACGCGCTGTCAGACTTCCCTCATCAAATGACATGTAGTTCACTCTAAACTTTCCAGACAGGTTTCTGTAGAGTCTCTTAGCAGCATTTGGCGAGGAGGGGCCCGAAGGCTTCTTGGTTTGTGATAGCTGTAAGTCCCTCATTTGTTGAGTCATCTTCGGCGAAGAGGACCTGGTGAAGTTCAGAAAGAAAAAACTATGAATACAAAGGCTACGAATATATGCTGGATGTAGAGCAGTGGTTCAAAGATTGTGGGGCTGCCCCACCCAGGGGAGTCTGAATGAGATTTAAGGTAAAATTTGCTGGAAAATGCCCATTTGCTCTACTATATCCATCTGATGCCCAGCTTCAAGGTCAGCTAGGGTGAGATTTGAGGTGAAACCCTACTGCCCTAGATAGTGTTGGATTGACCATCTGATACACCAATGCTTTCTGAGATGTATAGCCTTGTTATGAACTAAGGAATGCCCTAACCAAATGTTGGAAAAGTTGGACCAATAAAGGAATCTTGAACTAAGTTAGTCAAACAACCACTGATGTAGAACCTAACTTGAAAGCCTCCTGAGAAAGCAGCATTATATCAAACTTATAGAACAGGGGTCCCCAACCTTTTTTGCTCGTGAGCCACATTTAAATTTAAAAAAGAGTTGGAGAGCAACACAAGCATGAAAAAGTCCATGTGGATGTCAAATAAGAGCTCTGATTGGCTTTTTGGTAACCCCTATATGGACTGGCAGCCTACAGGAGAGAATGTTTGGCAGTACACTTGGTTTTTATACAACCAAAACTTGCCTCTAAGCCTGTAATTCAAAAATCAGCACCTGCTTTGAGGCCACTGGGAGCAACATCCAAGGGGTTTGGAGAACAACATGTTGCTCACGAGCTACTGGTTGGGGATCACTGTTATAGAAGGAAATTAGATTAAATGGATTATGGTTGCCATGTATTATGTATTATGTGAACTGTTGCTAAAACTGGTACAGAAACATATTCATTATAGAATATTAATCTAACTCTATAATAATGTGATCCTTACCAGGAAGGTAAGACTATATAAATTCTAATAATGTGGCAACCATCTGCTGAAAGGACCTAAGCCAACACAATTGTCATGAATGCATGCACTGATACCATTTTATAGTACTTCACAGAGAGGCCAGGAAGCCCACCCCCTGCTTGTTAGTCCTAAGGGAGGTATTAAATGTTGAAATGATATGGAAGGTAGAAGTAGCCAGTGAAGACAAGAAGCCTGTAAGGCTAAGGTCTATCAAAACACCGGTGGAAAATAGAAGTAGTCTAAATGCACCTTATATGCCTTTGACCTCTTCCCATAGAGATGCATGCAATTTTTTGCCTCTGGCACAGGAAGTGGACCACCACGCAAACTTTTTGGCAACAGAAACTCAAAGACTTGACATCATGCTTCAATTCTGTTTGGATAAATCAATTGGCTCCTTAACAGACATTTGCAAAACTATTCAGGCATCTAATAAAGAGAAATAACCTCTTAATAGTGTAAAATGGGATCTTGCCCTTTCAGCATATCACCTCTTCTTTGCAAGCCTAAATATAATGGAGGATTCATGTCAGTTGCTTAACTCAGTCCCAGTAACTTGCCATGGCAGCCAGGCAGTGGTTTCATTGATCAACTGAAAGATTCTTAGAGGAACTGCTATTAAGATAATCTATCAAAAATAATAAACACTTACAATTATAGATGAGGCTAAAGATATCAATTTCAAAGGAAGCTACTTGATTGCTTCAGCCATTCATTCATTGACTTTAAGTTTTGCAAATATCCTTGCAATCTAAGACTGGCATAGGTACTGCATCTCCCTCCTATCAGAAGAGCACACTTATTAAGTCATTACTGCTGCGTGAACACATAATTAGTGGAGAACGTCTT
>CM044447.1:114622832-114636846 GCA_024363595.1 Xenopus borealis | reverse complement strand
ACAGGAGCTAGCTTATTGGGTTCAATGAACAGGAGCTAGCTTATTGGGTTCAATGAACAGCAGCTAGCTTCTTGGGTTCAATGAACAGGGTCAGGCTACTTGCTTTCAATGAATAGGTGCTATTTAAGTACAAGCACTAATTAGGATAGGTACAGGCTCTAGTTACTTGGGTACAATGGTTAGACAGACACACACTAGCTCTCTGGGTTCAATGTATAGGAACAGGCACTAGATACCCGAGTTCAATGGACAGGCAATGCCACTAGCTACTTGGGTTCATTGTATGGGTACCAGCTGTTTGGGTTCTTACAATTTGTTGATGGGCACTGGCCCCAGCTACTTAGTATCAGCAGACAGACACGGGGACTAACTACTTGCTAACTGGATACATGTCCGTTTGTGTTAGCTTTTGTGCCTGGTGCTTTGCATTTGTGAATGAGCCCCATAATATTTTACAAACTGCTTCCAATGAAACAACTTCATGATTTACATATGCCAACAAATATTACTATGAAGGCTGATGGTGCACAGGGAACTTTCTGAAGGGGCCATGCCACCTTATCGGGGACTTTGAGCTAATTGGGTAGTACAGGCGCCATCATAGGTGTTCAGTTGTGTCTGCACTCACACCCCAGTGTCACAGGCAAGCAAAGTGCTGGATCTGTGGGCTTAAGAAGCCGGGCAGAGCTTTGATGTTTTCCCAACTGTATATCCAGCCCCGCTGCACAAGGAATGGATATTCCAGAGGGAGAACTTTGAAAATGTTTAAACTTTGTAATCAGAGATGCCAACCTCAAGGGAGAAGAAGAAAAGAACTACAATGAATATAAATGGGGAAAGATTGACACATGGAGGAAGTGAAAGGGAAATGTGCAGAAAATGGTAGAAGTCTGAAGAGAAAGCAGGTGATTATAAAACAAAAGGGATAAGAAATTGCACAAGTAGGTGACCTGTTATCCAGAATGCTCGGGCTTGGGGTTTTCCAGATAACTGATCTTTATGTAATTTGGATCTTCGTGCCTTAAGTCTACTAGAAAATCATGTAAACATTAAATAAACCCAACAGGCTGGTTTTGTCTCCAATAAGGATTATTTATATGTTAGTTTGGATACAATAAAGTCTATGGGAGATGGCCTTTCTGGATGATGGGTTCCATACCTGTAATTAAGAGCATGTACAAAACACAGGTTTTTTTCATAAATACATATGGGTGGAAACCATCATATTGCTTCTCTAGTTCCAAGCTCCATGCATTTTAACAGCAACAACTTCATTATTACTATTAATCCCCTTTCACTGATGTCTATGGACAAAACCTCTATCCAAGCAATCAATACAGCAGATCCTGATAAGCAACAATACAAACATGGCACTTTTAACATTTACCGTTCTTTACAACCACAAAGGGGGTCACTTATCCTGACTGAAACCTGTTCTATACATTACTGGAGCTCTTCAAAGGAATAATTAGAAGAGGAGATAATATAAGACAGCTCAGCAAGGCAAAGAGACAAATGAACATTTGTTTTGAAAATTATCCTTAAAAAAGGTCTAAGAAACATATGTGAGCATATCATACATAGCTTCCCCATGCATGTAACACCAGATCCTTTATACTTCGATTTTACTGCCTATAAAACAACACCTTACTTTGTAGTGCCAACCGCAGTTTGGATTATAGTTATTCTAATGGGTTTGATCTGCGTCCCACAATCTGGCCCCTTAGGGAGAATTACCTGGCAGTTATGACAATGATGCAGGTTGGATGCCGGCGTAAGATTTAATCACAATGGCACTATTGTCTTTCACGGTGCCTTATTTAAATGCGGAGCGGGGAACAAAGGCTCAGCATGTGGATTATTTTTGGCAGAAACCATTCTTTACCCTGTGTAGAAGCATCCAGGTCTTCTAAAGGGAAAATGGGGATTCTATAATCTGAACAGTGATAAATAATCACGTTTATTACATGTAATAAAATAAATATTTCAATGCCAAACTTTTTTTTAGTTCAAGCCCCGCTTGAAGGTTCGGTTTTATATAGCACAGGTATAGGAATATTTCAGCGCATCGGTCATTCAGCAAAAACATAAATCTCACCCACTTACAACTGACCTTCTAGTTGGGCTTTTTGGTGCACCTAAAAAGCAAAATTGCCGTTCACCTGAATTCTCACACTAATTGGCCTTCAAGCTGAACCCCTGTCACTGCTTAAACCCCCCCCCCAGAAGTGTGTGTGTTGGGGGGAACCAGGTGGTAACTCTATGGGTCAATGTGCAATAAACAGAAGGACTACTCGAAACTCCACCTGCTATACTGCTGTAGTCACAGGAAGCAAAGAACATTAATAAGGAGAACTGCTCTGGACTTATATGTAGACTGGCTCTTCACTGTGACTCCTACAGTACCCAATAATCTCTGTAATAACATGGGCTACTCCAGAGATTTAAGCTCTACATTGTTGTTTTTTCATTATAGGTATAGCAGCAATCTATTTGTTCCCAGGGTTGGTGCCTTAATGGGTGAAGCTTGGTAGTATTTCAAAAGAAGACTTGGTCACTGGTTATATTTGGAAGGGTGGGGGGTTAGGCACAAAATTTAGAATGTAGGTAAAATTTGAAAACTTCTTCCCAGTGTTCTAGACCATACGACTCTCACCATTCAATGCTCAGTGATCTCTGTCGGAATGGGGGCTGCTCCTGGGGTGCCAACTCAGCTTCATTTCTCTTCTCCGACTTCTCCTTCAGTGACAGCCGGTTGGTAAACTTCGAAAGACTGCCTAAAGACCTGAAGTGAAAAGGATAAATTCTGAGGTTAAAATTGTTCCGGTTCCTCCTTGGTGCCAGAACCAAGCAAAGAATATCTCTGGGGGTACAACTGCCTCTACCTACAAAAATACAGGGAAAATTCCTGAAGACTGCCGGTAGACCTAAATAAGAGAGATTCAGAATAATGGTACAGTACTGCATTGTATCGGAGAGCTATTTTTAGTATGAATGCACAGACTGTACTGCAGCAGATAGATGAATCATGGCAGATAAGTGATGTCTATGAAGGCATATGTAATCGGCATCATACTGACTGCAAAGTACATGGACCATCTCAACTACCACAAGCATTAACATCTTAGAAGCCTGGGCATGTACGAGGGAACCTTTAGCAGAAGACTCTGCTTTGAAAGCAGTTCTTGCCTGAAATAACCCCTTTCAGAATCATATTATCTCAATGAGACTGTGGTTTCCTTGGGGCATAAACACAGTGCTTGTGTGGAGCTGCTCAGAGGGGAATTATCTGGAATGGTTACATAATGAAACCCTGCTATAGTCAAAGCAATTCAGTTACTCTATAGATAAGGCCCCAAATACTGGAGTGGAAATTTCATCATAAAACATGGAGGGGAAAGCTACTCCTTCTCATGCTCATTACAACCTACATACAGTGCCAGCTCTATTGAACACGACCCATCATTGTAGTATTTTTCTCCCTGTGACATTTGGCTCAACACCTTGGCTACTTGTGGTTCTTGAATGATCTAAAGCTGAAGTTTTTCAGCATGATAAAAGTACAACAGTACTGCAACAACCACTTAATGGAGAGGATTTAGCTGCCCGGGGGGGACTGACCCATGGGTACAGGTTATATAAAATACGGCCTTGGTCCTGAGTATTCTGGATAATATTATATTCCATATCAGCAATAATACTGAGGTATACTGAGCAATAATACTGAGCAATAATACTAATACTGAGGTGCTGATGGGCTAAGGGACACCCCCTGCTGTTTGCAGCTCTACATGATAATGGGTAATGGTGGAACAAGACCTTTAAAAGGCACCAGCACAAAACAATGATTTCTGTTTCTCTTCCTCTTTAGTCCCAATGAGAACACAATAATTTCCCCCACCATCAGATTGTGTTCTTGAGCCCCTTAAAAGTCGCTGGAAAGATCATTCGGTTTCACTACAAACATAAGAGCTGAATTGTTAGATAAACAGGTAGAAACAATACAATTCTACCTTTATCTGATTATTTAGCAGTATCCCCGTGCTGATTTTGGAAACCTTCAAAACTCCTTCAAAGCCGATCATAATTTCCGTCTTGACTTATCAACAAGATAACCAATATCCAAAGTCTTTTGCCAATATCGGTCACCTCATCTCACACCACACACACCAAATATCTTACAAAATTTGTTTCATACGATAATATCTGTGAGTGTATGGCCACCTTAACACTTTAGATCTATAGTCCCTTGGACCTTCTGGCTCTGAAACCAGGTCACCCAAAATATTTTCTTAAGGTGGACAGATGTTTGTTTAGAGAGGTTTCCAAACAAGTAAATCTTTCCTCGATTTGCCAACCTTGAGAGGATGATATCGGGGTGATCAGATTGTGTTCCCTAAGCCCTAGGGCCAGGAATACAGGCGGTGGAATTGATGTGGTCCTTGATTAGATAAAAATTTTAAGCCTGCTCGATCGACATCTGGCTAATTTTCGGGTAGATAACGATTGCATAAGCCCATCAGAGGGAGCCATATACGGCCAATAATCTGACAATTTTGTCTGCGGCAGATTTTCTTGGCCCGTGTATGGCCACCTTAACTCTTGTGCCTTAAGCAGAAAGGTTAATCAAACTTCATCTATTTATTCAGACAACATCCAGTCTGGCTCTAGCCATTCTAAATCATTAGACTACAACATTTATTTGGAAAACTTATTCTGCATTGCAGCAAACTTTGACTTTCCCAGTATATCACTCCACCCCAAAGGCTTGGGCTGAAAGACAATATATATATATATATTTCTACCCAGAATCCTTATAGTAGGGGCCACATCTAAAGCTGGCCATAGGCTATAAGATCTGCACATTTGGCGACATCGCCAAATGAGTGGATCTTTCCCCGATATGTCACTAACGGCAGGGCTATATCGGGGGTGATTGGATTCGGACGAGGGCAGTGGGCTCTGATGGGGTTGGTTGGTTTAAAATCAAACCTTCCTGATTGATATTGAGGCCAGACATCAATTGGGAAGTCCCGTCTGAAGCCCCCATACATGGGAAGATAAGCTGTCGAATTGGTCTAAACGACTGAAGTCGGAAGCTTTATCTGCCTGTGTAGGGCCACCTTTAAGCTGGCCGTAGATGTGCAGATTCTAGCCTCATATCGTACAGCACAATCTTCCAAACTGCAACTAATCATTCAGATTAAATAAAGTAGTAAAAGAACAAATCGGACAATGCTCAGACAACCTTACCCTTTGTGATCTTGTGCCACTGTATGTATTTTCCAGCATTGTCAGAGACGTGTGTATACACTCAATATCTGTTTATCACCAATTCAGTATGAATTTCAGATCCAGTTTCCAAGATCTCAGCCCAAATGATTATCTCGGATTTGTGAAGTCAGCCAGCTGTCAAAATAAGTTATACAAAAAAAAGACAATCCTCTACATATTTGACTAGTGTGGGCTGCTATATGCCTTTCAGCTTTGGCAGAGAGAGAGATTTGGGGGGGGGAGGAAGAAAAAGTCAGAATATAGGATTCTTAATTACCAACAGAGATTCGCTGGCTGTAAAACTTGGGTTTCAACATGAGCAAAATAAGTATGTTGACTATGCCAAAGAAGCGGCTAATTACAAACCGTAGCATCAATGACTGTTATCAAATGTTCATCTTATATAAAATTAACTTTGTCTCCTTAGCCAAAGGGCATCTCCTGTACCATTAAGAACAAAGAGATTTGGGAAGATCTTGGTGGCCTGGGCAAGAAAAACAAACGTACGATTGTGTTGCAATGTGTTCCAGTCCAGTAGAACAGCTAATTTATTGTAGTCCTGTCATCCTCTCCATGAAAAAACCCAAGAGACTCATATTTAATGAAGATATAATAGACGCCATATGATTCAAAGCAAATTGAGCATTAAGTTCTGGATGGCATGCAATAAAAATAAATCGTTCCCTCTACATATTTTCTCGAAACATCAGGCTTGCCATTAAGAAGCCATTTAGTTTCCTGGGTACAGTAGAAGTTGGGGGATTAGGTCCACCACGGCTTTCTGATCTTTATTAGATCAATTATTTATTTATAAAGCAGCAACCACATTACAATAGGAGCAAATGCAACTGAGATACAAATACACACTGCACTAAATAAAGAACACACGGTCTCCAAAGGACATTTCTCATAATTGCATTATGGGGGTACCGGAATGAAAGGGCTCCATACTCCAGGTTCTGAAACCTAACTTCACAGCAGTTTCCTATAAATAGCTGTGTCCTCTAGATAACAACATAGGACAATTGGTTAAGTGGATCTGCGGGTGTTACCAAATCACTAACTGGACCACCTGGGCTGCTGTGTGGCATACCAAATTGGCATCGAATTGGCACTGAGGATCTAGAACAGGGTTCCCCAACCTTTTTTACCCATGAGCCACATTCAATTGTAAAAAGATTTGGGGAGCAACTTAAGCCAAATATGGGCTGTGATTGGTTAATTGGTAGTCCCCGTATGGAATGGCAGTCTCAAGGAGGCTCTGTTTGGCAGTACACATGGTTTCTATGCAACCAAAACTTGCCTCCAAACCAGGAATTCAAAAATAAGCTCCTGCTTTTTGGCCACTGAGAGCAACATCTAAAGGGTTGGTAAGCAACATGCCACTGGTTGGGGATCACTGATGCTCAGCCATTTATCAAACCCACTTGTCCAAAATCCTTTTTAGGAATGGTCACAGTCAGAACAACTGTAATCCAATTCCAATATTCATATAGTGATATTCCAGTGCAAAAGAACAGGAGACAAGTATTTTGGATTGGTTCCGTTAAGAAGAAACAACACCCACACCCCTGCATGGAGCCTCACCATAACTAGAAATATGCTTCATAATGAAACAGCTTCATAGTTTGCAGAGTAACTCTAGAACTTATTGTGCCATATTATTACTTAGCCTGCACTAAACACCAGGGCCAGTGTAAGGTGCAAGTGGACTTAGGGCAAAGATCTTCCTGGTAGAACCCCTGCAACTCCCCCCCCCCCCCAATTTACTATCCTCAAGCAGGTAAACCAAAGAAATATTTACCAATGTACCATCCTGGAGCACCAGCAATGACAGTGAATAAACCATAATTACAAAATAGGAAATAAAAAAGTTAATAATTCAGAATTTATAAACGTTGAGTTGAGCTCTTCCGTTGGATTAAAATGAAAGATCTGCTATTTCAGGGGGATGCTTCAGTCGAAAATGATAGCATAATGAATGTGGGGTGGTGGGCCTGTTTATTAAAATGGCCCTGCTAAACACTTTTACTTCTTTTAGCTGCCAACTCCATCAAGAGCAGCCATGTTGGCAGACAATATATGGTCAAACTCACTAAGGAAGGGGTCCCTGACCTTTTATACTTGAGAGTCACATTCAAATGTAAAAAGAGTTGGGGAGCAAAACAAGCATGAAAAATGTTTCTGGGGTGCCAAATAAGGGCTGTGATTGGCTATTTGGTAGCCCCTATGTGGACCGGCAGCCTACAGGAGGCATTAAACCGAATGAGTCGTTAAACTCATCCATATCTCTTGGAAATGTTTAAGCTAAGCCATTCGGTATTTGAGATCAACTCTATTACATGTTTGGCCCTGAGATGTGTTAGGGTAAAAAAAAATGATAATGATAATACTTTCCAGTTCAATGACTGTTAAGCTATTCATGATTTTGTCTTGTAATGAGAGAACGAGGGGCAATAGCATTAGCTTGGAGTCCTCGCCTTCATCATGTCAGATGGGGTTAGAAAGCTGAGCACAACACTGCACTTGTCAACTAAATAAAACAGATGGAGCAGTAAAAGGAAATGTTTCTTAAGCAATACGCTAGTGTTCGGAAAAAACGGTTGAGTAGCCAAAACAGGCATGAGGGGCTATTTTACAAAGAAAGTGTTAGCCATCTGTATAGCTAGTCCTGAGCCTCATGTTATTTGCAGCTGCCATTCTGGAAAGTGGTGGAATTCAGTGAGTGCAGGTTATTGATGTGCACTTTTGGTCTATACCTCAGATATCAGGACAGGCCTGTGTCTTCAGTTTGAGGTAACCCTGTACCACCAGCCCCATGAGGTAACCCCACACCAGCCCCATAGTCACTGAAAGGTCTAGTAACCCATAGCAACCACTGGGTACCTATTATTAATCAGCTGTGAAAACTACTAGGTTACTAGACCTGGAGCAAAATGTACAACCTTTGTCACAATATTCCCTTGTGCAATAACAGTGGCAGTTAAAATGAACCATAAATATGTCACAAAACTAATATTGACATCACAATGGAAAAAATATAACTGTGAAGTCATATGGTATCAATATCAACATGACTTCATAATAGCAAAAATGTCTTTCTGAAGCCACCATGACCCAAATATTTACAGGTATGAGATCCGTTATCTAGAAACTCATTATCCAGAAAGTTCCAAATTACGGGAAGGTTGTCTCCGTTTTATCCAAATAGTTCACATTTTTTAAAATTATTTCCTTTTTCTCTGTAATAATAAAACAGTACATTGTATTTGATCCAAACTAAGATATATTAATTCCTTAATGGAGGCAAAATCAGGCTTTTCGGTTTATTTAATGTTTAAATTACTTTTTTTGTGAATTTAAGGTATGAAGATTCAAATTATGAAAAAATCTGTTAATCTGGAAAACCCCAGATCCTGAACATTCTGGATAACAGGTCCCTATAATATGTATGGTTGTATAATAGCACAGATGTTTGTGATGTCATTAGACAGTATAATAAGTAGGTAAGTATTTCCATCTGCTATTGATGGAAATATCCTAAGCAACCTCAAAATCAGACTTTTTAAGTTTTTTTGCTTTTTTGCCTGAAATAATCTGCTTCAAAAGCCTTTGAACTAAAAATAAAGATTAAATGAAAACTGTCTTTGAATGTCATAATTGTAAATTACCCTTAATAAATAGACCCCCAATGTGAAAAAGGTTGTGCCCGTGCTTGTGCCACGTCAATCGCGTAGGTACTTAATTGTAAAAGCTTTGGAATATTTCTACCCGCAAGACCAATTGTTAATTCAGTAAGCGCAAGCCAATTAAAATGGCAATACATTGAGGCGGTAATTGAGATTATGCGAGCTCCTATATTGCACTCATTTGAATGATTAGCACACGTGCAACCCAAGCTGACCTCCAGAGCCATCATACGAATCTCCATTTCCATAAACTATGAATATAGATCTAGATTTTAGCACAAGGGCACGTCAATTCCCCTCTCCTTCGAGAAACTCATTGCTGAATATTTCATAACTGGGATACCTTTAGCAATGGGGGCAAAACTGGGGGATTTGTAGAAGGTCCTTACGTTGCCCCCACCCCCTTACAACTATGGGGTCTGCTGCTCATATTGTAACTATCCACTAGTCTTATGAAATGGTATTGTTTGCTGGGCAGAAGGTTGGGCAAGTCTCATCTACAAGGTTATAGTCCAACTACTCCAGCTATTTACTATAATTGCAAGACTATGTTTATAGCTTTAAAACTATATAGAAATAAATGCAAAATAGCACCTGCCCTCCACTATGTGCTCAGTGGATCAAGAACCCCTAATTTCATATATCGACCATGGCTGGGTTTTTCCTTTTATATCAGTTGTTGCCAAAGAAAACACAGTTTCCTTGTATCGGTGCCTTAAAATATATTAAAGAAGAAAAAAGTCCCAGGGTGTCCTGTCTGGTATAGGAAATTGGGTTATTGAGCTTCCGATGCCCTTCTTACCTATTTGCTTTGATTTAGGGGCCCTGTTGCTGTGCTGAGTCAAGAGCAGTTTCTCAACTGCACCAGGGCTGTTGCCAATAGCAACCACTCAGTTAGTTTTGTTTTGTAACTGGTAGGAACCTATAGTTGCTATGGGTAACTGCACAGGTGCAATAAAGTCCTTGTTAGTGAATCACCTCCACTAAGAATAATACGTTGTTTTTTTTTTTTTACCAGTTGCTTTGTTACAAACAGATAAAAAAAATCTTCCAAAAGTGATGTCCATTAGGCTGGCATAATGTTATCAGTTCACAGTCAGCTGGAGCAGTAATTGCATCTCCAGGAAAGAGATGAGGATCAAGCTACAGGGATATATACGTAGCAAAATGAATTGCTGCGGAGAAGTTGTTAGATGCTGTAGGGAGCAGGAGAGTGAATCCGGGACATGAATGGCAAGCGCATGGGTAAATGAGAAGGCAGAGAAGATTGCAGCGAGGACATGGAGTAAGGTTGAGAGTTAATACATGACAGATTTGTTTGCAAGCACCGGCAACTAGACAGATCGCAAACAGATTTCGAGTGTCGTTAAACTGGAACTGGCAGCATCCAAAGAGTTAAACAGGGAATCGTACAAGTGGGTTATGTGTGGGCATGCAGAAGAGAGATGAGTGATACAGAGATTTATAAACCTAGAAGGAATCTTAGGAATAGTACTATTCCTAAACTACAAGCAAATGTACAGCATCTCTTGTGCCCCTATGAAGTCTACTGACCAAGCACCTGGAGAAGGCCAAGATGTGCAATAAGAGTTATTGCAGCATAACCTAAGGCAAGCTGTAACTCCATCCCAGGGACGTCTTTTGGACCCGATTCAAATATTGTTGGGGTGGGGGGGAGGTCGGGTGGGATTGACAAGCCGGAGTTTGCCACAAATGAGAGCAACATATGGAGAGGAGATGGAAGCCTTTTGACCGGCGTATTATTTATTCCTCCTCGGAGAAGGAGAAGCCCAACACCTGTTGGAGACTTAATCTATGAAGCTCTCGCTCCTGGATTACTCTCAGCCTTGGTTCTCCTCTACTGTATCAATTTCTGCAGTCACTTCATGTGTCGCAAACTCTGTCGTCCAGCATTAAATATTACGCTCCTATAAAATAACCTTGGGCAAGTCTACATAGTCCCTGACACTTGCCTTTGTCAAGCCTGTCCTTTATCCAGCACTTACAGCTCTTGGTCAACATAAAGGTCTTACCTGCTTGTCACTGAAGGTCCACTTGCTTGTCCTCCTTCTCCTAAGTCACGTCAAGAGCCAAGTTATGGCACAGCTGGGCTTTCTCAGGTGGTCGGTGGCTTTCACCTGTGGTCCTGCCCATCAACGTGATGCACTATAATTATTGTTGCCTGTCAAGCCAGAAGCATGTGTGTATTTGTGCTTATTCACTCACCTCTCTATCCCTGTTCTTCTCTTTCTCACTCTTTTCTGCCCCTCTCTGTCTGTCTTTTTCCCCCGAATCTTGTTTCTATAGAAACTAGATTAACTGGGAGTGGGGGGGGGGGGGGGGGGGGGTGGACTGTAACGGCCCCATGTGACTAAGATTCCAACACTGAAGAATCTCTCGCTCTTTTGCAACCCCGTTTCATTGGATGCAGCCTCATTTTACATAACAACAAGCCATTGTTATGGCTCCCCAAAGCATCTCAAAGAAGGATGAGATAACAAAGGTCTCAGGTTTAGAGGATGGAGCCAGAAAGGGATGCCAAGGAGTTTACCCCGGAAACTGATGCCTGCAACAACTAGGGGAAGGCTATGCTGACCTATAAGCCCGGCTGGCAGGAAGTTCTGCAACTGCCATGTGCCCTAAGAAGGTAGAGCTTACTGTGCCACCTTTTCTTAAAGAAAAAGATTTATAATGATATACTTTCTGTGGAGCAGTTGCCCAACAGTTGGCTGGGGGGGGGGGCATGCATGCCACTCACAAAAAAAGGAAGAGCTGGGATTCTTCTATTAAGAAGTATAGTTAGGTTATTCAGAAATCTGATATCCATAGAGCTCCGAATTATGGAAAGGCCTTCTCCCATTTTAAAAGTTTCCTTTCTCTCTGTAAAAATAAAAAAGTAACTTGTACTTGATCCCGACTAAGATATAATTTATCCTTATCAGAGGCAAAACAATCCTGTTGGGGTTCTTTAACGTTTAAATTCATTTTAATTAGAATTAATGTGTGGAAATCCAAATGACAAAATTATCCTGAGCATTCTGGATAACAGGTCCCCTTCCTGTATTGCACTATAATGTGCCCATTCATGTCCTAGAACAGGAGTGCCCATATTTTAGTAATGGGGGGCTACTTTCAGTGATGTTGTCCAATTATGATCTTCAGCTATAATATCACTGTTAGCATTATGTTGCATGGAAAATATTACCGAAATATTATATTGATTTAGAAGATAATTTATATTACTATATTTAAAAAAAATCAATTTCTTATGGAACCTTAACATAATAAATATCTGAATAAAAAGCATGAAATAGGAGGGTGATATAGACAAGCTGTTTGTTGAGAGTGTCTTGAGATCTACTGATCACCAGCTTAAAGGGATCCTGTCATGGGAAGAAAAAAAAATTTCTAAATGCATCAGTTAATAGAGCTGTTCCAGCAGAATTGTGCACTGAAATCCATTTCTCAAAAGAGCAAACAGATTTTTTAATATTTCATTTTGAAATCTGACATGGGGCTAGACATTTTGTCAATTTCCCAGCTGCCCCAAGTCATGTGACTTGTGCTCTGATAAACTTCAATCATTCTTTATTGCTGTACTGCAAGTTGGAGTGAAATCACCCCCTCCCTTTCCCCCACCCAGCAGCCTAACAAAAGAACAATGGGAAGGTAACCAGATAACAGCTCCCTAACACAAGATAACAGCTGCCTGGTAGATCTAAGAACAACAGTCACTAGTAAACCCATGTCCCACTGCATTCTATTCAGTTACATTGAGAAGGAAAAACAACAGCCTGCCAGAAAGTAGTTCCCTCCTAAATTGCTGGCACAAGTCACATGACCAGGGGCAGCTGGGAAATTGACACACTGTATTGGGCTGTTTGTCCCACATGGGGTAACATTTTGAGCCAACTAATAAACCCACATAGGTCATATTTTTTAGAAAAAGCATTTGAGATGTCCAACCTGGAAACTTATAGGTCTGATCTTGGGGTACAGGTATGAGACCTTTTTTTCCAGAAGGCTCAGGACCAGGGGTTTACCAGATAAAGGATCTTTCCATAATTTAGATTTTTATACTTTAAGTCTACTAGAAAATCATGTAAACATTAAATAAACCCAATATCCTGGTTTTGCTGCCAATAAGGATTAATTATATCTTAGTTGGGATCAAGTACAAGCTCATGTTTTATTATTACAGCGAAAAATGAAATAATTTTTCAAAAATGTGGATTATTTGGATAAAATGGAGTCGATGGGACTCCATTTCTGTAATAGAAGCTTTCTGGATAATGGGTTTTCCGGATAACGGCTCCTGCACCTGTACTAGGCAAACAAGGATCGCAATGCTTGCATAAAGGCATTGCATAAAAAGAGCAGAGAGAATAGGACAGAGTGTTATAATGTGAACTTAAAGGGAAATCACATTTGGTCCTTCCAATGTATTTAACCCTGTACAGTGGCTATTAAGATTCATTAATAACGTCTCTTTAATCTGCCAGTATATTTACTGATAGCATGCTGGAGAGCAATAATGATAAGAGGAAACGCTCAGGAGAGATCATCTCTTTATTCTAGCAGGCAGCACCCCTATCAGGAAAGCATGAGCAGCTTTAAAGAAGGGCCCTGTGTTCATATAGAGCTTTTGCTGCTCATTAAAATGAGGCTTCTGTCATTTTCGGAAACCTGAAATATGGTTTTGTTGCTTGCAATGGCACATTGGTTTGTGCTACATATTAGCTGATGGAACAGGTTGTTGTGCCCGTGGCTCTGTAGTTGTTATAATATCAATGCAAACAGAATGATGGCGAGAATAAAGAAAGTAAGACATGGAAGGAGTCGCCCTATTTTTACCCCCCATCCAAACACCTGCAGTAACAAGAATAGTATAGACAGGAACTGGTGGAGAAATATGTTATATATTGGTGTAGCTTTTTCAAGGCATACGTGGAACCAGTATCTCATATAAACCTGGACTAACAGCCCCTCTCAACAGAATTCATCAGCTCTGTATTGGGAGCTAGGGCTTATTATAGAGTGGGGGGGGGGGG
>CM044447.1:114585018-114598836 GCA_024363595.1 Xenopus borealis | reverse complement strand
TAATAGTCACTCAGAAGGGAGTGTGACTGTGGGATAACAGATATAATAGGGAGAGATGGTGCCTATTGTAGCAGAGATGGTGCCTATAGTAACAGTGGGATAATAGTCTCTGGGAAGGGACTGTGGCATAGCAGGTATAGTAAGGAAGAGATGCAATAGTAGGGAGTAGCAATCAGTATTTATTTATATAGCACTAGCAAGATATGCAGATATATGCATTCATATTAAAACAAACATCTAGGACAGTAAATACTTGAGCAACTGTAATTCCTCCTTTATTGATCATCTGCTTCTACCAGAAGCATCTAAAGCAGGCCATACATGTACCAATAATATCTATGTTTCATTGGTTTGGTGGTTACTATGTACCATGTTGCCCAGTGTATGGTGCATTGGAGGAAATAAGCAGCTCCTCTTTACATTCTGCTGTTACAAGTGCCCAAACGTTCAGAATACAAAGGCAGCAATGCTTGTCTTTGGCCCCTTTCCTTTTATTTGGCCAGTAAAGCATGTAGCTCCCACCTAAACTGGCATCCAGACTGTCCCCCCAATTCAATGCTCCTGCCACCTTGCCCAGTGGGGACAGTCCACACTCTGGGGCTCTTTCCCTGATATAACCACTTTGATGTAGGTGATAGCAGGCTGATCTGATTGTTTGGGGTTTGGGCCAAATATTCAGGTTGCAATGACAAGAATACAGACCATCGGGATGAGAACTGCATCATCGAGCTGACATAGTCTTTGCCCCAACTAAACTGTACACCTGTCTGATCAATATCTGGATGGTTTGCAGCCATATATCCTTTGTACAGGTAGAACACTGGACTCCGTGGTTCCAGTTTCTTCCAAGAGCGGCTGCTAAATTTTAGACTTTTATTGTACTGCACCTAAAATGTTTTACATTCTTGGCTTAAAAATGTCACTTAATACTCCAGGTGCTTTAATTGCTGAGTGTTAATGGAGCAATGTCTATCTCATTTATCGTCATTCACACACAACCACAATCACACACACACAAGGACAACCACACTCTGTCGTCGTCTCTCCTCTGATAATCATTTTGCCTGAGTCGGTATGAAGCTCTCCCTTCTCCCCAGCCTCTGCCTCGCCGCTGTTTAACTTGGCACCGGCAGCCAGAATAATTTGTTTCCATTGCAGTGAAGCCCTAATTACCTGGAATAAACTTTTTACACTAAGTGTGTTTGTTTAGCAAACTGGCCCTTTCAGAGCTCGAGCGAAGGCTGATTGATGAGAGCTCGATCGGCTGTGGGTCCCCAGCCGCCTGCCGCGTCTTCTGGCATTAAAGGAGTAGTGTCTGAGGCTGAAAAGGCCTCTCTCTGTCCCACTGTAATCGTATGTGACACCTCCAATGTTTGGCTGGGGTAAAGCTGGGGCTTCAGTTCGGACGCTGCTCACAAATATTTATGCTTTTAATTTGGGCTTCTTTTTTTGGAGAGCTAATTTTATACAGAACAGTCCTAGCTCGGGGCAAAGGCCGCATAGGACCAGGGCTGTTCTGCCTCCACCTTGTATACCTGCATCAGAGATGGTAAACAGCCGAGCGTTGACATACTGAAACATACTGTAGTGAGGCCAGGAAAATAAAAAAAAAGGGAGACACTAAGGATTACGGGACTGAGCAACCAGGGCCTTGGCGATATTGTGTGTCGACAATATCAACTTTTCTAGGCAACAAAAATACCCCTTATATACAGTATATCTATTTTTTACAAATGATAAGCCAATGTAAAGATAAGAAATGTTGAATGACAACGTGACATGGAGCTAGGGTTGCCACCTTTTCTGGAAAAAAATACCGGCCTTCCTATATATTTATCTTTTTTTCCTATTAATAACGTTGGGATCAGCCATCAAAAATACCGGCCAGGCCAGTAAAATACCGGCCAGATGGCAACCCTACATGGAGCCAGGCCCAGCACATGCCATAAGGTCTGCACTAACATACTATAGACAATAGTCTGGCGGGGGGGGTACTGTTTGGGCTTCTGTGTACTTTAAATGCCAGGGCCGCAGAAGAGGCACCTGCCTAGGGCACAACGAAAGAGGGGAGCTGGGCAGGTACCTGTAATTTGCCTATCCCTAGTCCATGTTCACTGCTCTCCCTCTCCATTCCCTTCCAGTGATCTCCCCTTCTGCTTTTTTCCAATCCCTCTCCCTTCTCTTCCGGAGCTCTCCCCTGCCCTACCCTCCGACACTCACGCTGCATTGGGGGGCTGGAAGTGCATGTAAGGAGGGGAGCGCGCATGGAGGGGAACATCCAAACGAGCACGGAGGGGAGCGAAGTGACTGGTCAGTTTGCCGAGGGTGTCTAGTCGGCTTGGCACAGCACTACAGGGCCTATTTAGAATGTGTATATGAATATATATATATACATATAAACATATTGTTGTCAAGTATAATTTTTAACAGGCAGGTGGCAACCCTACAGAAAGAATTGGAATGCCAATACATGTATCAAAAGTGGGGTGTTCCCAGGTTTATTGAAGTGCTCAAGACAGGCATGTTATGAGCAAAGGTTTCGGGACCACAGCTGCCCTTCCTCTACTGGCAACCCTACAACAGTCTTTGTATTCTTTGAAAACAACTGAAGTACTTCTATGCAATTGGTCAGTTTTTAAAAGTCAGGGACACTTCCATGGACAAACTTACCAAGATAGATAATTCACTAAAATGCGAAGTTGCGTCCGGCTGATGAACGCTGATGACTTTCCTCTTACGATACCTCGTCAGTCCGATCATTTCATAGTGAAGACTCTCTAGCAAGACTTCGCTAGTAGTCTTATGCTTAGGTCAATTTGAATAGGGGGGTGCATAAAAGTCATGTGCATATCCAGTAACGTAACTGGAGGGAGCCGGACCCTGGTGCAGCCGGGCCCCCTACCCCCTCAGTACGCAGCGGGAATTAGCGGCGCGCAAGGTGCCAGGGGCGCTGAAGAGGTGCAGGCCCTGACCCAATTACACCCCCTGCTCCCCCAGTAGTTCCACCACTGTGCATGTCGTTTTTAGAGATGTTGGTGTAAATGCTTGAAGTGGCCACTTATTATTAGAAATGTCCAAGGGAGCTTATTAATGATCCTCTAATGCCCTAGACATGAGCCCACCCTAAAATATGTGTTGAAAAAAATGTTCACACAAAAATCTTTAATAGTTTAGACTACTAAGGCAATCCTGCTTTAAAATAAGAAATGTTGCAATGTAATATTCTTCTTTAGACTGTTATTGTATTGCAAATTTTAATGGTGCTTTCAATAAGTGCTTGAAGGGGTCATAATCTCTTGGAGCAAACACAACCTTTTCAGTAAGAAGCTGCACAAAAATGAGCTTTGTTCCACTGTCAGAAGTGGTCGCCAAACATTTGCTCGCACAAATGCATACATTTTGGCATTGTGAATATTTTTCTGTTACTGGGGCTCATTTATCAACACTGGGAAAATTTGCCGATGGGCAGTTACCTAAAGCAGCTCTGTAACAAATCACCGGCACACAGGAACAACTTGCAGGTAAAACCTTGCTGGTTTATTGTGAATGCAGCACGTTGCATGCTGCATTCACAATAAACCAGCAAGGTTTTACCTGCAAGTTGTTCCTGTGTGCCGGTGATTTGTTACAGAGCTGGTTACTGAGGGAGGCCGAATCCCTTCTCGCTGTGCACCAGATAGTCGTTTGTTTGGAGAGCCAGGGTGTGCGGGCTGAATAATTGAAATCACAGTTACCTATAGCACTCAGTTAGCGATGAGCTTTTTTAAGCCAACTGCAAGTAGAACAATAAATGCAGCAATTTGATTGGTTGCCATTGGTTACTGCCCGTGGGCAAATTTGCCCAGTGTTAATAAATGAGCCCCACTGACTTTTAGGCCTTTTAAAATTACAAATACAGCTTATGCCATGATGTGGAACTGCACCAAGCTCTAACCACGAGGGTGATGGAACACTGCAGGATTAACAAGGGGAAAAAAGTAAGAATGTGAATCACAGGCGGGATCAGGGTCGTGCCCGTTTGGCTGGGTCTAGCTCTTTGAAAACTGGAAATTCGGCTCTTAAAGGCACCAGTAGCGGCTTTTTGCCGCCCCTGGAGACCTAGCTGGTGCTGCCTCCTGAGGTGAACACCTCAGCTCACCTCATTGGCGGAGCGCCACTGCTTGTTCTCCCCACCCACCACCTTACACTGCTGGCTTCCGACTTCTGATTTTAAAGCCGCGTGCCTGCTCGCCCCGCCCCTTTTGTGACATCCTCGGTGGGGCTGTCAGCGCAGGTCTATAAAAGAAACCCAGAATTCGGGCATAGGTGAAGGGAGGGCAGGTGCACATCACTACAGGGTCGGATTGGGCCAGCAGGACACCGGGAAAAAACCCAGTGGGCCCGGCCTTCATGGGTTCCCACCAACACAGACCCCCTCCCTTGATCTGACTGGGTCCTCAAAAAAACAAACTGCAGCACCCTGTGCCGACGCTTGTGCAGTTCACATATGCCCAGAGTTCGCGCAATGCTAAAGCATTTACAAAAAGATGAAGCACTACTTATTTTTTCTGCGTGTTTAGTGCAAGTATTTGTGGTAATTAAAAACAAGTTCTCCACTTGTCACTCAGCCCAAAGGATTAGGAGCCGGAATAACCGGCAAGTGTCATGAAAGGAATCTTTTCAGCTTAATTGTTGGTAGGAAATAAAGAAGCCTTTTGCAGTTGCGATGCCTGGATTTCGGCACACAGTGTTTCTTACTAAAACTTGATCGACAACAGGAGGTTTGTAGGCACAGAAAAAACACTGAGCTATGAGGGTGGGGTAATCTACTGTGAACTACAACTCCCATAATCCTTAGCCAGAACTTTGGAAAAAGTTGCATCTATTAACATACTGCACATGGAGGCTGTTGTGCCCATTTTAGGGGGAGTCCACATTTAAATCAGAGTATATTGACTATATAGTATATTGAAAATGCCAATGTAATTTTTTTGCATAGGCAATTGTAATGAAATAGTTCTGTTTTTTTTAGTCTCAAACAGCAGTCATGCTTTATGGCCGAGATTCTAGCTCTCTTTATAAAGGGCAACCTGACCAAAATGGTCTGGGATCCAATCTGAAACCACCGGTTTACAACACTGCAGGATATTGGGACAAAAATGTCCATTTAAATAACTGAAAACAAAGGCAACCAATGCACAGAATTAATTAAATGCATAGTGTTCCCCTATAATTTTCTCAACATGGGGCCTTGTGACTGATTTTAAGTATATACAGGAGACATTTGGAGAATTAATCCTTACTTTACATATACTGGCCATTCCCAATAAACAATTCTGCATCTGTCAAACTACAACTTCCAGAATCCTCCACACTTTACCAGCATTCTCCTATAGCCACAAAGGTGCAGTTCAACAGTAGCTACTTGGCCGCCAATTAGACATCCCTAGAGTAATCACCGCACTCACTGGAGGCCCAATTGTGCCAATCTGCAACTGTGCAATGGGTGTTTACAAGTACCATTTAAAGCTGTTTTATTCAGGAGTGCCCTGAGAATGTACAGGGAATTTCTGTAGAGCAAACACAAATGAAACAGATGGGCTGTGCAGCATAGGGAATGTATTTATTCTTTGCTAGTAACAGTCTCTGTTATGTACCAGAACAACTACATTTTTGTCTCCTGTATATAAAAAGCATTCATTCAACCGTACTGTGTTGTAGCACTGTGTGCGACGTGAAACACTGTAATATCAAGGGGCAGATTTATCAAGGGTCGAATTTCGAATTCAAGTGAGGTTTTTTTTTTTTAAACGCCCATAAACTTGAAATTCGACCAATTGAAATATATTATAAAAATAAAACTATTTAAACTTAGGTGAATAGGATCGATCCAAAAACTCAAATTGAATTTGAATGTCAGGAAGGCTAAAAACGTCACCAAATTGATCCCTGGGCCTCTCCCTTTGACTTATACAGCAATCTGGCAGGTTTTAGGTGGTGAATAGTCGAATTTTAGTTCTTAAAGGGCCAGAGTATGGTAAATCTTGAAAATCATATTTTTTTTAAAAACTTAAATAGGATTTGGATAACTCCCTAGTCGAATTTGACAATTTTGTTTATAAAAAAAAAACTTGAAAATTTGAATTAGAAATTTGACCCTTCATAAATCTGCCCCCAAATTGAAACTCAAAAAACTAAATTCCAGAGACAGTGTCTTTTCACCTTTGCAGCTAGGGTTGCCACCTTTTCTGAAAAAAAAATACCGGCCTACTTCTATATTTATATTAATAAATAATTCGTTATTAATGGAACAACCATAATTTTTATCGGCCAGGCAGGTAAAATATCGGCCAGGTGGCAACCCTATTTGCAGACAAACTTTTTTTTTGAAAAATGCAGTACAACAAGCTGGTTTCAGGGTCAGACTGGGACGTCGGGGGGCCACTGGGACAGTGATTTGAAGGGCCGTTCATACGAACTGATGCCCCCCTCCCCAGAAATGTAACTAGAGGGAGGCGAGCCCTGGTGCGGGACCCCCCCCCCTCCATACGCAATTTTCATCCCGGAAATCAGCTGTGCGCAAGGGAGTGCAGGCCCTGGACCAATTGCACCCCCTGCTCCCCCGGTAGTTGTGCCACTGCCCCTCCCGGCTATCATCAACTCTCCCCTACCCCCCCCTACCCCTGCAAGTCTACCGCTGCATACTTCTGGTTGTCATCAGGGGAGAAGGGACAGTGTGAGTGAGGGAGTAGGCCTGGGTCATTAGGGCCCACTGGGTGTTTTCTTTGTGTCCCATTGGCCCAACATGGGCAAACATTATATAAATCCTGCCGTGAATTTTAAAAGGCTCTTACACACCAGCGTACTTGTGCGATTGATTTTAACTGTGTCCCTCGGCATGCAGGACCAAAGTCATCTCTATGAGGAATTCTCCCATGCAAGCACAGGTACAAACAACCATGTGTAAGCGCAGTAATTCTCTACATGTTGGATTTACTACCCCTGCCAAGTAGGGTTTCCTCCTCACTATTAAAAGACTTAAGGTGGTCATATACATAGAGACCTGCTCGTTTGGCAATATCGGCCCTCAGGCCCAACGAAATACAAAATCAATAAGGTGCACATGCAGGGATGTATTAAGGCTCAGTGCTCCTTTTCACTTCCTCATATGTCAGTGGACCATTGAGTGGCCGACAGGTGCATTAGCAGATCCAAGGTTTCTAAGAAGGGTCCATAAAGTGTCAGTTCCTCTGGGACCCAGAAGGTCTCTGCCAACTAATTCAATTCATATTCACTTTGAGCCCTCCATACAATGTGTATTTGAGGAACACATACAATGTGTATTTGAGAACTAGATGCACCTAAATCCTGATTTTGAGGAATATTTTCTCAAAGCATATAAGTTCTACATCAGGAGAACATTCTATGGCGGAAACTCCAAAAAGTAGAAAAAGCAGGAGATCCTGATCCCCATGTGGTTTCACATATTTTAATGAAGAGAACCTATAGTTGACAGGTAATATATGGCTAGTTGGACAGGAAGTTTTTTTAATGGCACCACAGTCAGTGCAATTCAGAGAGCAGGAATTGTAATTGGTTACTATGGAAACCCATCCAGCAAACAGCCAGGCTCGCGGCCTAGGCTTCACTGGGAGCAACAGAGAGGAAAGAGAGAGAGAGAACGCTGGTGATTGGCATTGTGGGAATATTGCACTCCTCCTGCCTCCAGCTAATGTCACAGAGTAGCAAATGTGCCTGGTTAATATGAGGGAACAACGCTAAACTTGTGTAGGAATATAATAAAGGGGGTTTAGACCTATCCATGTCACAGTTTCCCACAGAACCCTGATTATTAGCAGTGTTGCTTCTATTAGAAATATTTGCTTCAAAACCTGATAAAAACGCTCCCCACCCCAAACCTCACCCGCACTGCCTGCTTGGAAAGCTATAAAAAATACAATTACCTGAGCGCACACAGTTATCAAATCTAGCTTTTATGCCTCAGCAGCAGCCAATTACTCAGCTTATTAACACAGCCAGCTATTTATTGTGCTCCGTTTCCCCCTTCCCAATCTGAGATCTGTTTTAATGAGGTAATGCAATATTGAAACGCTGTTGTTTTACTGACAGATGCAAACTGCACACAGGCGGGCACGTGTGTGCGATTGGCAACATGAAAGAACTCGAGCCTTAATATGGGTAAAAATGCTGTGTTTTATATAATAATGCAGGCCTTCATATTTGTCTGCAGCAGCTTGCTACCTTTGGTCTTGTTTGTTCATCCTTTAAGTGTCAGTGACACTGCACATGCTCAGTATGTTCTGTCCAGCTACTGGGAGACTCTTTATGGGCTAAAGGGCTGTGCTTGCGTTTGGCAAGTACAGAAGCCCAAAACATAATAGAAGTCATATATAAACACAGCCACAACTGCAGTCATGTTAAAATGGTTGCCATTCATTAAATGTATTGCAGAAAAACATACAGGGGCACTCCGCCAATGAGGTGAGTTGAGAAACCCCACTGGGTACCAGGTGCAGCAAAAATGCTGCTCCTGGTACTTTAAGAGCCGAACTTCTGGTTTTCAAACCGCAAATTCGTCTCTTCCAGCGCAGAGAGCAATTATGCCCTCTGTTCTGGCGTCCTGGCCCTCTCTGATGCCCTCGTGGACCCCCCTCCAGCGCAAAAAGGTGAGCGCACGGGGGAGAAGGGGCGGCAGCAACAAAAGCTGCCTCAGGAGGCAGAGGGGCCAGGATTGCCCCTGCTCCTTTAGCTTTCGTATAATTAAACATTTACACCCACGAGTTGTGCTCCCACACTTCTCCCTCAGTAAGTAGCACATTCATTAAATGTATTTGCATCAAAATTCTTTAGGGATACACCAAATCCGAACCCTCGAATCGTTCCTGAAAGATTCGGCCGAATACCGACCTGAACTAAATCTGAACCTTAATTTGCTTTCGCAAATTAGGGGTGGGAATGGGAAAACATTTTTTTACTTCCATGTTTTGTAACAAAAAGTCACGTGATTCCCCTCACCTAATTTGCCTGAATTTGGCTGAATCCAAATCCTGCTAAAAAAGGCAGAATCCCAGTGGCAAAACTACCGGTAGGCCAGGGCCACAACCCCTTAGGGCCCCCCAGCAGCTCGCGCACTGATGATTTCTGTGAAGATAATCTCGTACGGAGGGGGGCGAGGGGCCCGGCTGCATGTCCCGCCCCCTCCATACCTCCCAACATTTTGGAAATGGAAAGAGGGACAATTTTTGTACCACACCCCTTTTTTGTAGTCAAACCCCGTGATTACCATGTCCATTTTAAAAAAGGGACAAAACTTTTACAGATGTATCAAGCATCTATTCTGGGCTCTCCGCCAAGAGCCAATTAATTTAGAAACAACTGTGACCTCTATTACTGAAGCCAGTGGTCTAACTACATATACAACAGACCCCACAGTTTAGGGGGATCCCGGAACATGGTGTCTGCTACATGATAGTCACCACTCCCCAGCCGCTCTCCCACCTTTAACATAGCCAAAAACCAGAGGAGTAGTGTACCAGGTAGAGAGTGTGCTGGGAGGGGGACTGTTTGAGCAGAGCCCTTCAGAAGATTTTGGGGGGGGGGGGCAGCACTTGCAAGCTATGCTGCAAACTGACCCCCTACAGTATTAAGTATCTGTTACAGGGGATCTAACATGCCTTATATGTAACAGGATCCAGAAATGGTGGGTTTCTGATGAAAGCTTTAACTTATTGAGATCATTGTGGGGATTACCCTGCAGGCTTTGGGCCTAGTAAGCAGCCTGTAAAAAAAACACTGATATTGCTGTGTACTTTCAGTATTAAAGATCATATACTATTTATATATTTAACTAAAATCCTATTAAAAGGATCTAAATTGTGTCACAAGAGCCACTCATATGATTTTGTTCCACGCCAGACTCCAAATTGTGACATTTATCACCAGTCAAGGACAAGGACATTTTTTTTTTTTTTTAAAGTAGCTACCCAAGTAATTAACATATTATTTTTCCATCAGCTCAGGCTAGGAATCCAGCCCTGGGGGTCAGGCCTACCTCCTGCATCCTTCAACATGGGATAATGTCTGTTCTATACTGGGTGGCTGTAAATGGGAGCCAGACCAGTGCCCTCTTTCTTGGCTGTGTGCATGAATAGAGGTCTCTATTCTCTTGTGCATTAATGATAGAGAGCACTTATGAGCAAATAGATGCCTTACCACATAATTCCACAACATACAGGCGCTTTCCACGACAGCTAGGCATTCTGGGTAATGACATGCAAATGAATGCTCGTACAGCATGGTGTATCAATAGGATTAGTGAAACGTTTCTGCACCGAAACCTGGGATAATAGAGACATTCAATCAAGTGGAGAACAAGTGGTTTATGTTCAGATGTTTACTCCAAGCATCTGATGCACAGTACGTATCTCAAATGATGTCTGAACATGGTGTTATGGCGGGTGTGTTACGGACCATTTAACTGAGAAATGATGTGTATTTGAAAAAAAAAAAAAATGAAATGTGACATAGCACTGTCAAAATGTTATAAACTGTTTACAATAGAAAAAATAGCAACATGATTATTATTGCTGTAATGCTGCAACAAATAACTTGGAAAAAATAAATAACTCAGTTGATGGACATATGTCTTTTTTTTTTTACCTCTATTACTGTGTCACTGTATGGCTCATCTATGAACATAAAAGCCCTATTTTGTCCATTCACAGAGTTACTTGCAGCGGTGTAACTGTTTGCACCCAGCCCACACCCTCTTGGGACTCGCTGGAGGAGCAGAATTGGTGGGAATTGTTTTGCACATCCAGGGGTATCCCCAGGAATTACTCAGTTTTGGACCCTAGCTCTTGGGCCTCTGGTTATTGCACTCCACACCCCCCTTCTGATTTTGCAACATGCAGTGAGCGCCCAATGATTTAAAATGTGGACCACACCCACTTTTCCAATAGGTCACGCCTATTTTCAGTGGTGCACCCCCCCTATTATGCTGATGTCTCACCACAGGGTCCATGAAATTAAACAGGGCTTTAAAGGAAAACTATACCCCAAAATGAATACTTGAGCAACAGATAGTTTATATCAAATTAAGTGGCATATTAAAGAATCTTATCAAACTGAAACAGGGTTTTGACCCGGACAGCCTGGTAATTTGAAGGCCTGCCTGGGTCAAATCTTCCTGCCTAGTTTTCCAAATTAGGAAAAACGGACAGGATTCCCTGTGATTGACACAGTGATCGGCCAATTGCTGATCACCAAGTCATAGCCCTGCCCTGACATCACAGGCCCGCCTCGATATGTCACAACCCCACCCCTCTGTGTGTGTCACGGCCCGGCCCTTGCCCGGTTTCCTCCGTCACAAAAGGTGGCAAAAGGATGGACGTATGTCTTTTTTCTACCTAACTTACTATGCAGTTCATTTGAAAGTGAAGTACCCTTTTTTCCATTGGCATGCCAGCAACAGCAGCATTCTGGCATAAACTGAACTAAATTTGTTAATTTTCAAATTTGATATATCGGGTATCAATTACTCCTACTAATATGCTGGATATCTGGAGAAAATGCTGCAAACCATGAAGATCTGCACTAATGTTTTGCACATACTTCTTTGATAAGTATATGTAAGCACACTGAATACTTAGAGGAGGCATTAACCTTGCATAGCAGGGTCAGTACACGCACATTTCTGGACTACGTTTCCCAGCATTCTCCAGCATGTCAGCTTTAAAGGCATGAACAGAGCTGTAGTGCACCAACCATAGGGATAGATTCTTAAAACAATACTGTACATGTATGGGATCTGTTATCTGGAAACCCATTATCTAGAAAGCTCTGAATTAAGGAAAGGCCATCTCCCATAGACTTCATTTTATCCAAATAATCCAATTTTTAAAAAATGATTTCCTTTTTTCTCTGTAATAATAAATGAGTAGCTTGTACTTGATCCCAACTAATATATAATTAATCCTTATTTAAAGCAAAACCAAACTATTATGTTAATTTAGTATTTTAATGTTTACATGATTTTCTGGTAGACTTAAGGCATGAAGATCCAAATTACAGAAATATTATTATCTGGAAACCCCCAGGTCCTGAGCATTCTGGATAACAGATCCCATACCTGTACTACATTTCTCCAATGAATTTCCAGTGGAAAACCTATTTACACTTGACTCACTGTTCTTTGTTTCATCAGGTCATCATCCAAAGCATTCAGCTATCTTCTGACTCTGAACAACTAATTCCAGTTATATTGGCAAGCAAAAATTGCTAACAAAAATAACAGGAATGATTCCCACTGTAGAATCATCTGTAATTCATTTTGGGAAAGCTAGGGGGTGCCAAAGAGTCAGTTTTAGGGATGGTCATTGTTCCCTTTAATAATATATATATAAAATGTATATTTTTAATCAAGTTGTTGTACCAATAACGTGTTCCTCTGCATCTCATAGCTGTCAATATTGTATGTGCTGAGTTGCTACAAAAGCATGCTGATCCGTGTTAGTGTCTGTGACAGTCATGACAAACTATCATGTGTGTCAATGTGTTGTGCATGGGAGTAATTACTGAACATTTATGTGATGATTTGCAAATCAATAATCTGCTCGCTATAAATCAGTGTGCCTGCATGTGAATAGTCTATATGTGTGTCATTGTATTGCTGGGAGCCTCCAGAGCTTGTGGGAGTTCAATCAAGTTTAAAGGAATTCAGCTGGTGCCACACAATTTCGATTCTGACTGTCGGCTTCATAAGGAGTTGAAGACCACCACTTTGGTCTGATCCAGGGCCGGAACTAGGGGTAGGCAGGGTACATACCTGTCTAAGGGCGCAATCATTGGAGGGGCTCACATATCAGCACAGTTTTATTATTTAAAACATTTGTTCTGTTGGTTAACGGGTTGGTTTCAGCAGTAAGTCAGTGAGCCAACTCCAAGCACTCTCCTAGTCCCTTTTGATGTGTGACTGTCAGCTCAGCTCTCCTTATGGGTTGTACATATCTCACAACATTTTGGAAGTAAAAAGTGGGACAAAAATAATTTTCACACATAGCGCTGCAATTTATTTTTTGACCAGGCCCATTTTTGGGCCACACCCCCTAATTACCATGTTAATTTTACAAAATTTGGCAGTTTGAAAATATTTCTCCTTATCTAAACTGTTAGAATTACTTATTTTCTTATCTCAAAATTGTTACAAAGTATCTTATTAGCACCTGTTAGCTGTTCTGGGCTCTCTGCCGAAAGCCAATTAAGATAGAAACTTTGTTTCTTTTTCTGGCTGTTCATTTTGTTGGTGTCACTGTTCCTTTAAGTGTGACGTGACTGTGCGGTGAGGTGGGGTAGGTGTGCTTTGTGGATGGGGCTGAGCTGACTTTTTGGGCTTTTGTGCAGTGATGGGTTGTTGGTTTAAGTGTGGTTTGATTGTTTGGTGGGGTAGGATTGTGCTGCTGTGCTATGATTTGGGAGGGATTGAGTGTGGCTGCTGTGTATTGGCTATTTGGCTTAGAAATACAGAAAAGCTACATTCCTTTATAAAAAAAATCCAAGAAAATAAATATGCACTACAAGATGAAAAATGTTACTGTCACGTTGTGATGAAATAATGGTACAGTGGGACAGCGTGGGGGGAGGAGCTGATTGAAACACTTACCTAAAGTGCAGAAATACCTTGGCCTGGCCCTGGGATGATCTGTCCGGTTTCAATATCTGTTTATCTTTATAGAGTCACTTGCTAAACTTATGAAGTTTTGGACCCAAGTCGCCATGATTGTTAACTACAATGTAGATTTTCACCCCGTAATCCCAGCA
>CM044447.1:114568158-114582208 GCA_024363595.1 Xenopus borealis | reverse complement strand
GAAAGTAATTGGAAAAAGTCATTATTTCTGGTGATCTGTCTGAAAACAAGTAGTTTGAAGGTGAACAACCTCTTTAACCTACACCCAATCATAACCTACTAAAAAGGTTTTATTGTAGGACCCACCATCATTGAACATCTACTTCTGTACACGACTCACTGAGCAGTGGAGGACTGTACTTCCCCGGTCTGACCTGCACCCAAACCTAATCCACAATGGTCGGCCAAGTTCTAACCCGCCCAACTGGTGGTCAACCTACAAGTCACCACGGGTTTCAGATCAATCTGCATATCACTAATCTGAGAGTAATTATTTAGGCACAAGTAAACTGGGTCTGTTGATGAACCCTGAAGCCTTCAAGTTGGCCATAGCTCCAGGGATCCCCATTGTCAACAGGAGGTTGTATAGATGCAATAGAACCGAGCAGAACTATGCAACAATCTCATAATTGCCTCAACACTGTAATAGTACAGCAAAGTGAGGGGATAAATGGGTTAAAAGGGAGCAGCAGTGTAAATCCTAGCAGGTCTAGGGGTTGTTAAGGTGAATTTGGTAAGGCTGCAGCAGTTTGCATAGGGATAGAGAGAAGCCAGAGGGAGGTCTGTAGGAGTCACTAAAGTAGAATGAAGTCTTCATTCCTGTGGTCAGACCGCAGATCAAGGAAAAGAAAAGGTGCTGGCACTGAAGGGCATTGTGTGCAAAATACATAAACACTCTGGTTCCGCCTCACACTCCCGGCTTTGGATGCCAGTCTGCCCTAAATCGCTGTTATCTGACCCTGTGTTTTAGGATTGAGTATCTCATAACTTTCCACTCCAGCTGTGTGATTTTCTGCCAGTGAATAGCTGTCTCAATAAGCACTAACACCGAAAGGGTTAAAGAGGAGGTAAATACTTTTATGGAGCTTTTTATTAGGAATAATGTTGCCGTTCTAAATTGTGTATTTTTTGGTATTTGCAAACCTCCTATTTGATCTATGATTACAAGTGGCTAGGAGCCAATCAGTTTCAGCTTCACTTTAAAAAGGAACATGATAAAATAGATCAGTTACTCTTTATTGCCATGTTTCAATTGGATTGAAATTCCATTAAATGTGCCCAGTCCATGCAAAGCATTGCAACTTGTCTTGAAGTTATCGCTCATTACTGTATTCAAATTTTTTTTAATGATTTCCTTTTTTGCTGTAGTAATAATAATATTATACAGGTATGGGATCCGTTATCCAGAAACCCATTATCCAGAAAGCTCTGAATTACAGAAAGGCCATCTCCAATATATTATCCAAATAATCCAGACTTGTAAAAAAATGGTTATAAAAAGCTGTTGATGGTCAGGGCCCCTTTAAAAAAACCGTGGCACCAGAGCCCCCAAATTTTTTTAAACAAATTGGTGGTCAGGGTCCCCCTACAAGTTAAATAATTTGTGGGCAGTACCTCCCCCATAAGTTAAAAATAAATTGGCGCCAATGCCCCCCATAACATTGAAAAAAAAAACATTGGGCCCTCCTTACAAATTAAAAAAAAATTGATGACCCCGAGGCTATAGAGCCTTCAATCTGGCAATCTTGGACTCGACAAGTTGGAGGACGCGAGTGAGCATTTTATTTCCTTCCCCTTGGCACAGTTCAGTAATGACTTGTGGGGTGAGTGAGCAGGAGAGACTCTCTGCGGCTCCTTACTGATAATCCCATCACCTGTGCCCCACGGAGAGGATTTGTTACAAACTGCACTCTTTCTTTAGCAAACAATGTGCTCAGTGAGCAGGAAATTATCTGTAGGAATGTGCCATGGATACGGCAAAGAGGCGCTTTCCATTAAACACAACTGTTACCAGGGTTGCAGCTCCAACACAGCAGCTTGTGCGCTTGGGATACTTGTCAATGCGTTAACGACAACTTTCAGCCCGAAGGTCCCACGGAGTGTTGAGAAAAATGGATACGTTTACTGGGAATTGGATGGATAATGAAGAAGCATCAAGTGGACTCTAGAAGAGTTCTCGGTTCAGCAATTGCATAGCTCACACAAACATTCACAGCAGAGAGGTCTGATGTCTGCTTTGTAATTGTGCCTTGGAACGGGCCATACATTGTTTCACTTTAAAATGGCAGACGTTCTGGGCCTATACGCAGCTTTATTGGAATCAGCAAAACCAAAAAATGACATAGAACATTGAAGATCCTGATGGAGTAGTAATCGATTTGTAACCCCATACATACATTTAAGAAATCATTTATTAAGGGGCAGAAAGGTGTAAAGTGCAAAAAGACAGGTGCAAAGAATCATATAAGCCACTATCCAACTCCACCATTGGAAGTTGCATCAGGCACTGGTATAAGCAGAAACTCTATTCATCTGTTAGTTAACGCACACAAAGTTTTGGGAATCACTATATTTTGGCTCCCTCACTCCTTGATATCACTTCAGTCCATTGCAGAGGCTTGCCTCCCTCACTCCCCTCTTGAATTGTTACCTATGCTCCCTAATATGGCCCTGCTCCCAGTACCGTAGAAAAGTCACTTGACTTCCATTACCTGGCTCTCTGGTCGCCAGGAGAAGAGAAGAAACAGGTGAAGCCAGAACCAGATCAAAATCACTTTATACCACTTTGGTCCCTCTGTAGGTGGTATACAGGGTTTTCATGCCCCTTTAAAGGAGAATTCAACTCCTGTGCCTACCTGCTACCCCGGGCAAATGCCCCAAACTTTTTAACTTACCTCTGTCCAGCAGAGTTCATGGCAGCCATATTCTTCTGTTCATCAATCTTCGTAATGAAAGCGGCGCATGCGCAGTTGGAGCAGACTTTCTGACCCAAACAACTGTGCATGCGACGAAAGTTACAAACATTTCCGAGATTTTAGGGGCATATGCGCAGATGTTTGCCGAAATACAGCTTTCATTCCAAAGAGTGACGAACAGAAGAAGATGGCTGCCGTGAACTCTGATGGACAGATTCTGCACAGAGGGTAAGTAAAAAGTTAGGGGCATTGCCCAGGGTAATAGGTAGTCTGGTGGGGAGGAGGTCTATGTAGGGTTGGGTGGGAGGGTTTTTTTTAGCATAGAGGTTGAATTCTTCATTAAAGGAGAACTAAAGTCTAACTAAAGAAGTAGGCTAGAAATGTTGTACATTATGTTTTGGATTTCTATACCAGCCCAAGGCAACCACAGCCCTTTAGCAGTAAAGATCTGTGTCTCCAAAAATGCCCCAGTAGCTCCACATTTTCTTTTCTGCTGATTTACTGCACATGCTCTGTGCTGCTGTCAGAGCCCACTGAGCATGTGTGAGTGTCACAGACACTTTCCAAGATGATGACCCCCTGTGACAAGTTTGAAGTCCTGGATCATTGTGGCTATTGACAAGCTGAAACTTTTGGCTATATAAATTTTTTAGTGGCCTAAAACTCATCTCAGATGGTACTGTGTAAAGCTAGAAGCACAATTTGGGGCATAGTCAGAGCATATACAAGCCATGGACAAAACTCTCCTGAAAAAAGTCCTGATATCGCAGCACAGATACCACCTATACACCCTATGCCAGCTGGTTAAAAAAAGCAGGAAGCTTTCACAGCCATCATGCCAATGTATAAGAGCCAATAGCATCACATAAAGCAATGTTATTCAGATCTACTTCCACAATATGACCATGTAATGACCTTCTGGCCAACCCTCCCTACTGCACTGTACACACCAACTCCCACCCTCACCATCTCACGTTTGCATTAAATAATCCCCCAGAAGCTGGGCACACCTGATCACATGAGAAGCAGTTGCAGCTAATATGTTCCACAATGCACAGTTTCTCCCGTCACAGCAGGCAACAATGGGGACCTATCACGTTTATAGGCGGGACAACAGGGACCTTGTTTTCCGTCGCATGGGCCGGTTTGTACAGAAGCTAACTTGGGAAAATAAATCAAATTGCAAATGTTCGATTCATTTGAAATTCCAATACAATCTGAAGAAATTAAATTTTTCCAGAACACCCGTGGGAAGCCAGATCTTTTGTCTTTTTGACTGTGAATGCCGCAGAAACATAAATATTATTCCATGTATTATAAGCTTAATGATGAATATCCAAATATACACAGGCCCTCTTCACCCTCCCCTTCTTCTTCTGTTTCTGTTGATGGCACAGAACCTTAAATTGCTTTCGCTGCTGCTAGGATACAGAGCTCTGCCTAGCAAGCGAGAATTACTCAGCCGAGATCGGAGGCGGTTGGAGAGGAATGTGAGAGGAAAACTGGAGGTAGGGGAATAGGACACTGATGGACACATGGAAAGAAAGAGGCCTCCTCTGTTGCCAGCCTATACAATCAGCAACCTAGGAAAGTGGTAGACCTTTTTAGTTCAAGCCCCACCTGATGGTCCAGCCTTTGACTAAGGCCTGTTTGTAGGTCTAAAGGATACACGGGCAAGTATAAGTTTAAGATTAAATCTGCAAGTTATTGCCCAGTGAATTGGGCCCTCTGATGGGCTTCCCAGTTTGTTATCTAGCTGAAAGTTGGACTTAAAAATCCCCTTTTGGATCAGGGAATGCAACGGTTCCTCGATGCGGTCCTTGATTTGACTGCCCATTAAGGTGGGCATATCGGAGAAAGATACTCTCGTTTGGCGACCTCACATATGTCCATATGTATAGCCAGCTTTATATATTGTCAGGGCTCCCCTTAAGATAAAAAAAATAGTGCATATCCAGTTTCAATCTCTGTTTATCTAATATAGGCAAATATGAATGTTTCAGTCATTCAGTTACAAGAACATCTAGGTCAGCACTTACACATTCAGCCCAAATTTCACCCTAACTGACCTTTAAGATGGGTTAAGATGCGTTCTTCCCATTCTCATCCTAACTGTTTTTCAGGCTGAGCCCTCCATTGCCAGCTTTCTCATCTAGGAACCACTGACCTAGGTCTCATGGTTATGGAGCAAGAAAGTAGATGGTGACAACTGGGATCATACCCAGGGTTCTTTGCAATCACAGAATATTCCAACCAGTTCAACCAATAAATGGCTGGGCCCCAATGTTAAAATCTGAACTGAGCTTTCTCATCTCTTGCACTCTTTCAATAAACGTCCCTAATCATCAATCTCCCCCCCACTTTCAACTGTTCTTAAGCACCAATAGCAATACTATGCCAAATGAGCAAATAAAAGCCAATTTCCTTTCTTTAATTTCCCTTTAACGTGATGCTGACAAACCATGGTATTTCCAGTTTTGAGTTTCATTCTTTTAGCGATAAGGGGTCACGTCTCAAATAAAGCCACAGTGAGTCCCAGAGCCAATACAAGTACATTTATTTGTAATCACTGTCCCTATTCTCTCTTTTGGGTAGAGAACATGTTCAAAACAGATGTAGCTTATTCAAGAGCAATCAGTTTCATTTTAGCCTGCATTTGTAATTAGTAACCAATCATCAATTAGCCTTTATCGGTCAACTGTAGAAAGACTAATGAAAGTAAACATCTGACTGGACTCTGTGGATTACTACACTGGTGTAAAATGAATCCAGTTTTGTGAATGACAACTCCCCTAATCATTAGATCTCCATGCACACAAATTGCTCTGAGATTGTATATACATCCCCAGTGTTTTTCCAGCATGGTGCTCAGTTAACCTATGTCCTCACCCATTTTGGTGAAAAAATTGAGCCCCACTGGGAACCTTTCATTAATTTAATGGATATGATGGTGTGTTCAAGTGAATCATGATCATAGTGCAGCTATATACACCTTTTATCTTCACATGGCAGCTGGAAAGTTATATATACAAAACTGTTGCTTATATCAGTCCTGGCACAAAAAGGAACAAGTCACAGTGTCCCTGCAAGCTAAGGCAAAAATGAATGGAAATCAAGTATATCAGCGCTTCACTAGTTTCGCAATGCCACATTGGATTTGCTGGTCCTTGAATTATGCAAAAGAACAGAAGGAACTTTTAAACTACACTGAGACTAAGAAAAATGAAGGTACAGCTTGACATCCTACTCATAAGGGGAGCAAAGCTAGTTGTTGCTGAGGGCGGCAAAATGTAGAGGACCCGGTAGATTCCAAACAAGGGTGTCAATCCAGACGCCCCCTCATACATAACACACCTTGCCAAATGAACTTTAATTACACCGTAAAAATTATTTGAATCTTATTTCCTTCTCTCTGGGAATTCATAATTATAACAAGCAGGCAGGAGCCATTTTGTGGACACTGTTATTAAGGCAAGCTTTGCATCATCTCAAAATCTTGTTTATGCACCAGAATGGGGGACCTGATGTCCATCCCCAAGCACTGATTACACAATTAAATGGTGAAGAGAACAGGGGGAATGTGGTGAGAGCAGTGACATCTAGTAAGTGCTGAATGGAAAGTGAAAGTAATTGCCTGCCCTGCCTCTATGCCTAAAGGTGGCCATACACGGTGAGATCGAATTTGAGGTGGGCGATAACAGGCTGATCTGATCGTGGGCCCTATGATCGGATCAGAACAGCGCAGATACTGGCAGTAACCGCGGGACCACATCAATGGAAAGATGCGGCCGCGATCCGATGGGATTTTTAATCCTGCCCGATCGAGATCTGGCCGGCTTTTGGACAGATGTCGATCAGGGGAGCCCCTCGGAGGGCCCCACGAACAGGCCGATAAGCCCATGTATGGCCACCTTAAGGCATGGAGGAGGGGCAGACAATATTTTGATGGATAGCTGAAATTTTAAAATGCGTTTACAACAGCTATGAATGTTTTAATACAAAAGGAATTTGGAAAGGACATTTATTATACAGCTTTTTATGTCTGGGTGACAGGTCCACGTTGCAACCTTTTCTGGAAAAAAAAACTTACGGCCTTCCTGTATTTTAACCATTTTCCCAATTGATAACATTGATATTAAGGACCTATTCTAAAAAAAAATTACCAGCCTTTTGGGTAATTTTTGATCCCTGATGCAAATGTTATTAATAGGCAAGAAGGTTAAAAATATATGAAATCTGGCAGTTTTTCCAGGTCTCTGATCCCAAATGCCAGCCAGGTGGCAACACTAGATCCAGATGACACTGGAAGAGTGAGAGAGCTTATCTTAAGCTGAGCCACTCATGTAATGTAAAGTAGTACTTGATTGGCGTGATAACGGTATTATTAAGAGGTGGTGTCCGAGTGCAGGCACATATGGGACACTAAGGGAGCCACATTCAAGCCCATAGATGCGATAGTAGATGCAGCAGCAATGTTATTGATAGTTACACCCTTGGAAGATGTCTCTACTGCCTTCCTTTAGTTCCAGCCCTTTTGGGCACACAGACTCACCTTCACATAAAGCCCGCACTGTACTATTTCTTCCTGCTCAGCATCTGGTGGATAGGAACAGCTCTAACTCTACTGCATGGAGAACTAAAGATCCGAGGATCCCCCAGGCTAGCGTAGCAAGCAGGGATCCTGGGAGATGTATAAGTGCTCAGTGGAGCAGCACACACACATATTTATTGACTCAGCAACACTATTGCAAGCAGCAAAGCCATAATACAATACACACTGTAGATAGAAGGGTCTCTTACCTTGGTGTCTGGAATTCTTTCCGGTCTGCTGAGCCCAGACTCTGTAAGGAGATAAAATGATCTTTTAGAAACAATACATTACTTCTGTTTAGTTTGCTCTTGGTAAAAGTAAAAAGTACAAACATTTCAGTAATGCACTAAATATTCCCAGCTAGTATAGCATTTTAATCTGTTCACAGAGGCTGAATTATACAGTCAGCAAAAAAACACATCAAACCTATACCTATACTTGTCTGTCCGCCATGTTTTTCCCTAATGCAATATTATATTGACAAAATTTCACAGCACATTATTTTGATGGCCTTTACACCACTCCAACCAGTGCTTGGCACATGGCAACAGTATATGTTTTTACCTCTGATCACCCATAAGAAGCCAAAACACCCTACTAATAGTTAGAGCAGTGATCCCCAACCAGTGGCTCAAGAGTAACATGTTGCTCTCCAGCCCCTTGGATGTTGCTCCCAGTGGCCTCAAAGCAGGTGCTTGTTTTTGAATTCCAGGCTTGGAAGCAAGTTTTAGTTGCATAAAAACATTATTCACTGGCAAATCAAGCCTCCTATAAGCTGCCAGTCCATACAGGGGCTACCAAATAGCCAATCACAGCCCATATTTGGCATCACTTGGGACTTTTTGCATGCTTGTGCTGCTCTCCAACTTTCTTTACATTTGGAAGTTGCCCAAGGTTACAAAAGGTGAGGGCCCCTGAGTTAGAACGTTCACATACTAACATCTAAAAATCTGTCCAGATACATGTGATCATACACCCCGTATATATTTCATACAGTACGAGTGAAGAAGGAGGCTGTGTTAGCAATTAGCAAGATTGGTGGCAGATTGCTGCTGCAGCAAAACAGATGTTTTTACATATTGTAGGGAGACAGGAGCAGATTGAGCTGGGTGGCTTCAAATTAATTCATAATAAAAGAGCCTGAGAAATGTAATCTTTTATTTCTTGTCTTTATTTAATAGGCTACAAAAATCCCATGAATAAACCTACAGGCATTGTTTGCCACAACACCCATCAACCCTCCACACATTGAGCAGCATTTAGATGGTTGTAGTACTATCATTTTTTGGTGTCATTGATGGTGCCATTTTTTGTTTATTGATCTTGGGGTTTGAAGGGTTTTAGATTTATGTTAAAGGGCAAGGAAAGTCTAATAGAATAGAATAATGCTAGAAATGCTGTATTTTGTATACTAAACATAAACATGAACTTACTGCACCACAAGCCTAATCAAACAAATGATTTATGCTTTCAAAGTTGGCCACAGGGGGCTGTTATCTTGTAACTTTGTTATACATCTTTGCAAGACTAGACTACATACACATGCTCAGTGTGATCTGGGCTTCTTAGGGGTCGTCTTAAATTATCAAAAAACAAAGCTGCTTGAGTTCTGCATGGCTGGTAAGTAAGGCAGGGGCTCCCCCTGCTGTTCATAAGTATGATTGTTGCCCTGCCAGAAGTTAGGGATAGTCTGAAAATTCCTATCCACAGAAGTAAATGAAGGGAGAATTTCACTGCATACAGTCAGATTTCTTATAAAAACGGTACACATTTTTAATTAAAGTATATTGGAGAAAGAAAAAATGGGATTTTATTTCTTTGCCTTTCCTTGCCCTTTAAGGATACTCCGCATTGTAGCCTAGAAAGCAGCTTGTTACTGCTGCCTACTAATGTTATGTTACAGCAGATGTGAACAGTTCCACAAGGGAACAGTTACAATGTCTCTTACAAAAGGGGAACTATCACAAAAATTTAAATTCAATATAAGCTTCATCATACTAAAATAATTTGAAAATTTTGTACCGTTTCTAAAATAATCAAGTTTATCTTCACTATCCCTCTCACAGCATCTGTTGTTTGGATTTACATTGCAAATGAGTGAGCTGAGTGCACATTACACTAGCGATAGAACAGGGGAAGAATAATGCAAGGGGCCTGAATTGACCCCAATTGCCCAAATGAGTCAATCACTGCAATTGTTTTATCTGTTCATGTGGCCAAGCAGCCCTAATCATTTTGCCAAAAGACTGAACAGAACACTTGCTGAGTTGAAGGGATCTTAGGGCATGCATGGTCAACCGCTGAATTTACAGATGTTACAAGTCCTTAAACACCAACCATCCTGGGAGGCAGAAAAAGCCTTAAAGGAGAAAGAGCAGTTTGTTACCAATAGATTAGCCACAATAATGCAAGCTATAACACTATATTTATTCTGCAGAATGCTTTACCATACCTGAGTAAACAGGTAGAAGCTTTCTCTGTTTGTTTAGGATACTAAGCTGCCATATTAGCTCGGTGTGACATCACTTCCTGCCTGAGTCTCTCCCTGCTCACTCATAGCTCTGGGCTCAGATTACAGCAGTGAGGGAGAGAGGAGTGAACTGAGCATGCTCAAGCCCTAGCCCTGGAGGTTTAACCTGAAGGCAGGAAGTCTGATACAGAAGCGCATGTGTACACAATAGAAGGAAAGAAATGTGGTCTTTCTTTTGATAGAGGACTCAGAGCAACATTACTTTGAGGATTTACTGGTGCATTTATTGAAACCTTTCTGATAAAGCTTTCTTAATTTTAGCCTTTTCTTCTCCTATAAGAGAAGTAAACCAAAACCCTTGGCCTCTGGGCCTTCTCAAACACAGGCAGAACAAATAGGTCTCCAGTGTAGACAGCAGTACTAAGCTCTATAATACTTATGGCAGTAAAGCAAAGGGAAAACTGTCCCCCACCCCAGGCCCCAAGCTGCTACAAATAGTAAATGCAATTCCATATAAAGAAAACATTTAGAGTTTCCGCAGGAGAGTAGCTTAAATGGGTGGCATTCAGCAATTTAAATATAATTACGTCTCTACATGAACTAGACAAGGAGATTTGACTCCTGCCTCGAATGTCAGAGGTCAGTCTGGACAACCCCTGGCACTTTGTCCGTCAACAAAGACACGTGTCAGCAGGATTCCTCCTGAGGAAGGTATGTAACCCTAGAGGTATTTCAAGCCTCTGGGCCATATTGTTCACCTGCAGAGATACAGGAACTCCAGCAGATTACAAGTCACACGCAGACAAAGGAGGACTAATTGGGACTTTGTAAGCAATTCATTATTACTGACCTGTTTCCCTCAAGAGCCAGAGGGTGGTAAATTAGTTACATGAGGTATTGGATACCAGAAACATCAGGATAACCCTTCCTGCTTTAATAGCTTCCTGTGCTGGTCTAATTTGGATTATTTCATTGTCAGACAAGCAATGCTTCACAGCAGGGATGTCATAAGTCACACTTCATTCAGCCTTCCATGGCATGTGGCTCATAGAGACATAGTGCAGTTATTTATACAAAATGATAACCGGGGTCTACACTGAGGAAGACTTATAGAAATGTAATAGAGGCAAAATGCGGTGGAAGGAGTAAAAAAAACAGACACAATAATATATAAATATTAATAAATATTAATGCTAATTAACTCATAGGATACATCCATGTAGCAACCTTAAGATGTAATGGTAATTTTTGTGAATATGTTGCACAAAACCTCAAGGAAATTCAGGGACTTCAATTCAGTCCAGAGGTTCATTAGCACCGTGTGCAATAGAATCTGGTGCTTATTGCTAACTGTTAGGGTAAGGACACACGAGGCGATTTATCGCCAGCGTTTTTAAAAAGCAAATCGCGGCGACATGTCGCTCGTTTTGTCTCAGCACAAAACCATATGAAAAACGCCAGCTACTGTGCACACAGCGCGTTTGTGAATCGCCTGTAGCTCCAAAACGCACTGAGACCCTTTTCCGAGCGATTCATCAGAAATAGCATGTACTTAGAAAAGCACTGAAATCTCCTAGACACGCACACACATACAGATAAGTAGCAGCGATTGTATTCAAATTACACTGCGCAATGACGCGAGAACGTAAAGGCGCAGGAATACAAAGACGCTAGGTTACAGCGGGAAGCACAAACGCTCGAGGAGAGACGCCGAGACAACACGCCGAACAAAACTCGGACGAAAACACGCTGGAAAATGCCTTTTTTGAAGCACTTTTTTGATAGACAGGTTAATTGAGCTGGTTGAGGAACACCGAGAGCACGTGGGTGGAGCATGTACCGCACAGAGCAATGGGATACAAATCGCTCTGTGCAAATTGTCGCTGGGAATCGCCTGTTCGAAAAAGACGATCGCCTTGTCGCCGCGATTTGCTTTTTAAAAACGCTGGCGACAAAACGCCTCGTGTGTCCTTACCCTTAGAAACTAGCCTGTAGTGTACAATGACATTGACTTGAGACTTTTTATAATTAGTATAGTAGACATTAATACCCAACAAAAAAAATAAAAAAGGGAGTAGGGAGCAAAAATCCCAGGCACCATTGACCCCTACAATACCTGCTATCCCAGAGCCACAGATCCTTTCTAGAGACTATAACAGGTAAAGAGATGATGCCTATAGTAGCAGTGGGATAATAGTCTCTGGGAAGGGACTGTAGCTGTGGGGTGGTACTGTTACTATAGGCACCATCTCTCCCTACTATACCTGCTATCCCACAGTCACACTCTCTTCACAGAGATTATTATCCACTGTTACTATAGGCACAATCTCTCCCTACTATACCTGCTATCCCACAGTCACACTCCCTTCCCAGAGACCATAATCCCACTGTTACTATAGGCACCATCTCTCCCTACTATACCTGCTATCCCACAGTCACACTCCCTTCCCAAAGACCATAATCCCACTGTTACTATAGGCACCATCTCTCCCTACTATACCTGCTATCCCACAGTCACACTCCCTTCCCGGAGACTATAATCCCACTGTTACTATAGGCACCATCTCTCCCTATTATACTGTACCTCTTATCCCACAGTCACAGTCCCTTCACCGAGACTATTATCCGACTGATATTATAGGCACCATCTCTCTCTACTATACCTGCTATCCCACAGACATAGACCCTTCCCAGAGACTATGATCCCACTGTTACTATAGGCATCATCTCTCCCTACTATACCTGCTATCCCACAGCTACAGTCCCTTCCAGAGACCATAATCCCACTGTTACTATAGACACCCTATCTCCCTACTATACCTGCTGTCCCACATCCACACTACCTTCCCAGAGACTATTATCCCACTGTTACTATAGGCACCATCTCTCTCTACTATACCTGCTATCCCACAGCCATAGACCCTTCCCAGAGACTATGATCCCACTGTTGCTATAGGCATCATCTCTCCCTACTATACCTGCTATCCCACAGCTACAGTCCCTTCCAGAGACTATTATCCCACTGTTACTATAGACACCATCTCTCCCTACTATACCTGCTGTCCCACATCCACACTCCCTTCCCAGAGACTATTATCCCATTACTATTATAGGCACCATCTCTCCCTACTATACCTGCTATCCCACAGACAATCCCTTCCAAGGGCAGCTATATATTGTCACACATAAAAGTGACAATAATAAGCAGTTGTCTTGCACTGAGTGGGCACAATCACCCATCACTGTAATAGACAGTAAGACCACCCAGCTGTGCATACCAGCAATCCCATTGATCTGAATGATGCAGTTTGAATGTAATAGACACAGGCAGAAAGGGTACTGCTTGGACCTAATTCCATAAAGTATGCAAGATAGAGAGTTCAGCAGGGGAGAGCCAGAAAAGAAACAGAGAGGGGGATGGGAGGGCATTTGAAAAGAAAAAAGGGATTGTGGTGCAAACCTTCAATGAAGCATCAGGGGTTTTGCACTGGGAAACTCCTTGTCTTTTTATACTTCCTTCCTTTCTTCGTCTGTTCAGTAGCCATAATCTGGCCAAAGCCTTGCGCGGGCCATTTGCCACTGGGATTTTCCACCCTGGCTTACCCCTTCCTTCCTTGCCAAGCAGGGCAGCCCATAGGTATGTTTTGTCCTGTAAGTAGCTTGTATAGAGCAGCCAGTGAGAGTCAGAGAGAGCCGGATGCATGCTTTCCCTTGCCTGTTGCACTTTTACAATCTGGTTGCTTGGCAATGGGCTAAAGGCAAACTCTACAACAGCAGAAGAAAGGGACAAGGCTGTATGCTAATCAATGCAATGAGAAGTTTACTTTCTCCGCTTCCTTTCACTCCCCCCCCCCCACACACTTTATTCTCCCAAACACAACTCACAGCATGCAGCTCTTCCTGATCAACAACTGCCCATGCACACACACAGCTTCCTCGGCCTTGGCTGGGAAAGGGTTAACCCAACGCCGTTCTTTCCCTGGTAGCCACAACCGCATATGAAAACATTAACATTACTGGCTGCTAATTTGCTTGCTAATCTGCTCTCACACACACAACAATGCTGTGCCCTCGGGCAATGAAGTGAGTCCAAAGGTGTCTCGACACACTGTGGTCCTGTTTACTTTATAGCCCCAGAACAAGAATGGGCACCAACAAAGCAATAATCACCGGTAATAAAGAATCAACCAGTAATACACATCCTGGGGTTTTAAAGAAATATACTACAATATTTCAAACTGCATGGTACAGTATT
>CM044447.1:114523319-114536550 GCA_024363595.1 Xenopus borealis | reverse complement strand
ATTACAGTTTCCCTTTAAGTCATTTCAAGGTAATGGCCTTCTGGTTCTCAGTTTGGGCAGCTGTGCCAGCAGCAGTTTATACTTGGTCAAGTGTTGGTTTTATGGGAAGCAACACTCTGTAGCACTATGGCCTCCCCAACCATATTGCACCGCCTGTGTTGAGGATTTGGGACAGCGAGAGTCATGGGAATAGGAGTCTGGCTACTGTTTGGCATTAAGGCAAAAACATCAGCAGGTTTATGGCAAGCGCAATAATGGAGATCTTTATTACGGTACGGAAAAAACACAGGTGCAAATGTGCGGACGGAGGAGAATTAAGTAAAAAGAGATAAAAGCAAATTCTTTATGAAGTCAGATTCTGGTCATGTGGGTCTGGTGGAAAAATTAACTCACAGTTTGTTTCCCCCCCCCCCCCCCCCCCCCCCCCAGTCTTTGTTTCTACAGAAGCAAAAGGGATTTCTGGCCACAGGCCGGACGATCACAAAGTAATATCACGGTGATTCATTTCAGAAATGCCAAAGTTTGAGCCTGATTTACTTGTAGGCGTCAAGACCTCCAGGGGGTGGTCTGTGCGTGTGTGTGAACAGGGCGGGTAGGGGGTTGCTGGGAGAAGAGTGGTAAATATAACCAGCGTTAGTGTAAACCCATTCACCACCAAAGCAATTTATAACTTACACAGCATGATATGGACAGGAAGCGCCACACAAGAAACTGCTGAGTAACATAACATCCAGGCTCATATTATAACGCGCAGCATGGGAAATTAACACGGAGGACCATTTTAGAAATGGTAACCTCAATACTAGACATATGGAGGTAGAACAACATGCTGGGTGATATGATACAAGTAGGGGATGTATGATCTGAAAACCTGTTATTCCTCCGTATTCTTTACATAGTTCACTTTTTTCTCTCTAATAATAATAATAATAAAACAGTAGCCTGTACTTGATCCTAACTAAACTGCATGAATCCTTATTAATGCTTAGTTTTTTGTAGTAGCCTAAAGGTATGGCGCTCCCTATTTCAGAAAGATCTTTTATACAGAAAACCCTAGGTTCCAAAACGCCTCATACCTGTACAGTGCAGGGTGCTTTAAAGGAACAGTAACACGAAAAAATGAAAGTGTTTTAAAGTAATGAAAATATAACGTTCTGCACTGGTAAAACTGATGTCAGAAACACTACTATAGTTTATATAAATAAAGCTGTTGTGTAGCAATGGTGGAAATTGAAAAAAGGCTATATGGCACAGGTTAAATAGTGGAAAACAGATAACATCATTATGTTCTATAGAGCTTATCTACTATCTGCTGTGTAACCTGAGCCTTTTCTCCCATTGCTACACAGTAGCTTATTTATATAAACAACAGATCCTTCCGTAATTTGGATCGTAATACCTTAAAGGAGAAGGAAAGGTTAAAACTAAGTAAGCTTATCAGAAAGGTCTATATAAATACATCAGTTAAACCTCAAAGTAATGCTGCTCAGAATCCTCAATCAAAAGAAACACTGCATTTCTGTCCTTCTATTGTGTCACATGGGCTTCTGTATCAGACTTCCTGTTTTCAGCTTAAACCTCCAGGGCTAGGACTTGAGCATGCTCAGTTTGCTCCTCTCCCCTCCCTGCTGTAATCTGAGCCCACAGCTACAGGAGTGACTCAGGCAGGAAGTGATATCATACCAAGTTAATATGGCAGCTGCTATCCTAAACAAACACAGGCAGCATCTAGAGCTGTACTCAGCTATGGTGAAGTGAAGCATTCTACAGAATAAATACAGCGTTATAGCTTGCACCATTGTGACTAATCTATTGGCAATAAACTGTCTCTTTAGCTTTCCTTCTTCTTTAAGTCTACTAGAAAATCATGTAAATGTTAAATAAACCCAATAGGTTGTTTTTGTTTCCAATAAGGATTAATTATATCTTAGTTGGGATCAAGTACAATGTATTGTTTTACTATTACAGAGAAAAAGGAAATAATTTTTTTTTTAAATTGGATTATTTAGTTAAAATTGAGTAATTCTGAGCTTTCTGGATACAGGCTTTACTACTATCACTATTATACAGATGCAGCCACTTGGATTTGTGAGTTAAATGCGTCGTGACTCAGGGCTAATTTAAGAAACTGTGTTATCTAACGTTATCTTAACTCATTTAATGCATTGAACCTTTTCATTAGCATTCCAAAGCACCATTGTTTTCAATGGTGAACTCTTTAATTGGATGGGATGCTGTGACACAATATTCTGTGCTAAGTGGGATTGATGAGTTAAGTTTTTCTGTGTCAAATGCACAATCCAAAGTGGCTTCATCTGTAGATGACAACAAGTGAGTCATACTACTAGTAAGTGTGTCAATGAGCCATGCACCTTTTTAGTTCTACGATGTATCAGTCAGTGTGTTACAGTAACGGCCATACCTCAGTCTCAGGTCTCTGACTAATGAATAGCCAGGAAATTTGCTCTTCTGACAAATCAGTCATTAACATATTCCCCTCCGGGAGAGCAAGGGCAGCAGTCGGAAATGGACAGCCCGTACCCTGGAATTCACAGGCAAAGCGAAAAGCCAGCGCTGGCCAGATAGGAGATGAAGTCACCCCTGCGGCTATGTGATCCATGTGGCCAATGGATTTGTGAGGGAGCGTCATGCCAAGGGGGCCTAGTTGTGCTGGCTCACACCCCATAAGCTCACCAAGGGCTCTATTCCTGGAGGCTTTGTTGACTCTGCTTCTTAGCACGTGTGAAACATCTGTTGCCCGGGAATGGGTGAAACGCCTCTGGTATGCTCTGTTGTGACGAGGAAACTATGGGATATCGTCATGGAGATTATTCCTACCCTCCCCCTGCCCTGGGAAATTAGAATGACATCATTTGCAGGCCTCTTGTTGTGCATACACAGTCCTAATTACCTCTCCCCTGCCGAATTCTCATTGACTAAGAACATCCTGTATATTGCACAGAGAAGTTCCATCATTCTCCTCAGCAGCCAAGGGCAGGGCCTGGACTTAATATTTATGCTGCCCCTGGATATGGTGGTCGAGTTTGGTGCTCAACCATAACACCAAAACCCTTCATTCCAAGAAACTATTATTTAACCAACGAGCTTGACAAAATAGAGATAGGCGGCACTCTGGATATAAGTGGTTTATTGTAACAGGTCACAGACCAATATCACCTGACACGTTTCGGGAACAAATTCATAGGCTTCCATTATATATTATTATTATTTAACCAACATACTTGTCAGAGTTGACACTTTGTATTATCCCCCCACCAAATCTGCCACTATACAAATCTGGGCCTACTGATAGGCTTGCTGCTTATCATGGGGTTAAATTGGGCAAAGTATCTGACAGCACACTAGGAGCTCATGCATTCCAGATCACTGCTTAAACCACAAAGCCACAAACAATGCTGTATAATGATTTATACTGACCAATTCCTCAAGTATCTCTAATCCTTTCTGATGTGTTTTTCTGATTACTCATAAACCAAACTTGCACAATGCCTGTCTGTCACGTGACACTAAAGGGTAGATTCATCAAAGAGTGAAGTTAAGAGTGAAGTTCCACCACTAGAGGGAAATTCCACAGCTCTCAATTCATTTCTATGGGATTTTTAAAGGCGTATTCATCAAAGGGTGAACTTTCAATTCACCCATTGATGAATACGCCTTGCAAAACTTCACTCTTTGATGAATCTACCCCTAAGATGGGGGCCAGTGACAAGTTATCCGATAATATATTTGTTATGTTTGCCTCAGGGGGTTTATTGCAAGATTCCTGTGTGGGAAGGGGAAGTGTTTCATTGCTCTGAGAGACCCATGTTCAACATTTTGTGGACTTCCTGGAACACATGCAGGTGATTTCCTGGAACACATGCAGGTGACTTCCTGGAACACATGCAGGTGACTTCCTGAAACACATGCAGGTGACTGGATAATGGAATTATGGGGGAATGTAATAACTAGGGTTACCACCTTTTCTTGAAAAAAATACCGACCTTCCAATATAGTTATCTTTTTTCCTATTAATAACATTGAGATCAACCATTAAAAATACCGGCCAGGCCAGTAAAATGGTGGCCAGGTGGCAACCCTAGTAATAACAAGTAAAATCTCATGCAAGGCATAGTATGCCAGTCTTATGTTTGCTTTCAAACCACACAGACTACAATGCTCCCTGCTGATTGGAGCTGATGACGAATGACGTTAATGGCATAACGGGTGGAGTTTTCAATCAAGCAGGCAGCAACTAATCCTGTATCAGATCTCAGGTATGCCGGGTAGGTTGTTTTAAACTGGACAGCCCTTATAAAAACTGGACTGTCTGATTTAAAACTGTACAGGAGGCAACCCTAGATACAGGTAGGGTTGTCAGTCTCTGTGCAAATATATAATAGCCTTCCTTTGTAAGTCATGAGTCCAGTTTGGGACACTTAGGGGCAGATCTATCAAGGGTTGAATTGAAAATTCAAACTTTTTTTTATGGCCAAAATTGTAAAATTCAACTAGTGAATTGTTAGAATTCTATTTGAGTTTTTTTTTTTTTTTAAATGTAATTCGATTTTCAACATTTGTCATACACTGGCCCTTTAAGAACTCAAATTTGACTAGTAACCACCTAAAACCTGCTGAATTTCTGTTTTAGTCATTGGAAGATGTCCTGGGATCAACTTCGAGTTGTTTGAAGCCTTCCTGACATTCAAGTTCGAGTTTTTTAAAACTCAGGTCAACCCTACTCAGCCGAGATTTGGAAATTTCGATTCTTAAAATAAATTTCAATTGGTTGAATTTCGAGTTCATGAAAGTTTTTAAAAACTCACATGAAATTCAAATTGGACCTTTGATAAATGTGCCTCCCAGACACAGGTAGTGTATACTAGTCTCTGGGCTCAGTTGTGTCATTGTGGCCCTTGCTATTAAACAATAAAATAACTGATATCCTTTTTACATTATGGCTGCCGCCTGGTGTTGCTTCACCATCTGACCATCTGTAACATTGCAAGGTTGTTGGGCAAGGCAAACTGTCTAGCGCTAGGTGATGTAAAATGAATTCACACAAAGAATTTGCTTTAGGAATATTCTCTTTGCTGCTTGAATTATTAGAATAAAAATGCTGTCTTACAATTCATGAGTTTTTATTGCCATTCCGCAGATGTCTGTTAGGCTGCATAAATCCTATTCCTAGAGCTCCCCACAGTGGTGGGAGACAGTGAAACACGCTGCCTGTCAAAGCAAGGGAAGTAATAACATGATTCAGACTAGTCTGGGGGACCATAATAATCCAACCGAGGGCCAAATTCAGCCTTGATCTAGACTGGTATTTTTCTCAGACATAAACAATGAAGTGCAAGCCAGCACTAACAAGGTAAAGGCCAGCTACACAGTTGCTCCTTACTGCATACCTCCCAACTGTTCCGTTTTCAGCAGGATAGTCCCGCTTTTAATTGCTCAACCTGCAGTCCCTTGTTTGCACTGAACAGCCAGAAAACAATACAAAATTTGTAACTAAATTGGCTTTTGGCAGAGAGCCCAGAACAACCACCAGGTGCAGCTAAGATACGTTAGTAATCATTTTGAGATAAGCAAATACGTAATTGTAACAATTTAGATAAGCAGTTCCCTTGATAGAACTTACAGCTCAAAGGGCAATTTACCTTTATTAACAAAACTGTAATAATTGGAAAAAAAAAAAAACAGAAATATGTTCAAACTTTCATAACCTGACAAATTCTGTAAATTGAAATGATAATTAGGGGGGCGTGGTCACAAAAATGGGCATGTTAAAAAATGTCATCCCTCTTTTTATTTCCAAAATGTTGGAATTACTTTTCTTGATATACTATATACTAATGTGTCATTTCATCCCAACAGTTCAGATTTAATTCCTCGATACCTCTTATCTGTACATATTAGGCGAAATACTAGAAAGTAGGCGGGGATTGGGTGTGACTGGGTGTAAATGGCTGCAGCCTACTGCGACCAGATTTGTAGAAATGATAAAGATAATATTCAAGCCCAGTTTCATATATTCACTAGAATATTGTTCTAATAGGGTAATGCAATGAATACAGTTTGCACCAGGTCCAGTAAGTCCAGAAGTATGGATAAAATAAATAAAAGGTTTAACCCCACCTCCCAGATATATGTGATGCTTTTTTCTTGAAATCATTTTTTTTCCTCATTTCATCAAATTTAAAAATAACTTTGACAGCTGTTTCGTTCAGTTATTGAAATATGTCTCCACTGAAAATCTGTCCAATTCCTATATTTACTATGAGAACCTTAAGAGTTTACTCCTAGCAGAACGAGTGGGTGGAAAATCTACTTGTTAAAATAATAACTGAATAAAAAAGAAAATTGAGAATGTTTTCAATGATGACACATTTTTGACTTTTAGTCTCAAAGCCGAGTTTAAAAATAAAGTTAACATTTATACCATAGGCAATTCCATTTAAAGGCATCGTATAGGTTTTTGAAAATCATCCTTATCTTGTGGGCAATTAAAATGATCTTGTATGCAATCATACTTATATAGTGCCTTATTTAAATCTAGGCTTAAAATGATCATTTGCTTTAAAAATCACACCTTTATTGGAGTGCCACAGAGAACCTTGGGCTCCTGCCTGTTTTAAAAATGAGGAGTGGGCAAGACCTAATGGGACTGACTCCTGATTTCCTTCACCTCCGCTCTCTCTTGGCAGCTTCTCAGACCAGTCATTAAACATCTCCCACTGCAGCATTTCACTCCTTTTCAGGTTTCCTATCAATGACTGTCATCCAGTGGCCATTAAAGCCTTGTTTTACAGAGTCACTGATTAATCCAACTGTCTGTAGCTCTAATGGATAGGGAACACTCGTGTCTATTACAGTCCCTCTCCTCGTTTGTTTAAGACATACATTCAAATAACATTATTATAATGCTGTCTCCTTTCCGGTCCAACCTTCTGATTCCCCTGGCTCTTAAATATTGAATTAGCAATCAAATCTTAGTTTATATTCCCTAAGGAAGTTATCCCTATCCACAGGGGTGGATATTAATTTCACGCTTGGGTTCTTGAAATAAGCAGATTGAGATCAAGGCCTGTAGGCTACTGGCGTAAGTATTGGTTTTGGGGAGCTTTTTATGCGCAAATACCCTAAGATTGCGTCTTTTCATTGCCCTGTCATTGATTAATCGCAAAAATCACTCAGGCTCTATGAATCATGTAAACTGCAAGCTTTCCTCTAAGATGCCTTTATGCCAAGATGCCTTGTATCATGGTAGTAAGGTGCAAATCAGTTTGTCACTTGTGGGGTTTTATACATGTGCTGTATGGCTCAGAACTACCTCTCTGAGACCCAAACACGGACACCGCTCTGTGATAGGAAAGCCGAAATTTGGCAATCACTTCTAGATTATTTCCTATCACAGAATGACAGGGTTGCCATCTGTTTGGTTTAAGGGGTATGAAACAGGACATATCACATGACAATGATAGCCCACAAACACCACCACCACCTCTTAGCATAACCAACTGGTTCTGACCAAGCCCACCTCCCCAGTATCATAGGCTAGGATTGTGTGATGTGACTAAGAAAGGGAATGTGTGAAGCTGAGGGCGGAAAGGAAAACTAAAGCTGGTTAGGGTGAGAAGGACTGAAAGGAGCCAAAAAGCCCTTCGCAAGCAATTACATGCAAAGTGAAGCCTTCAGAAATCAGAAGGTATTTACTTGTCTCATTCAATACACATAGCACTCAAGAAGGCAGACTTCCACCAGACAAACGTTTTCAAAGTGAAAAGTAGTTTATTGTATCCATGGCCTTAAAGAAACACTTAATCATAGGCTACGATTAAGTGTTTGTGAACATGAGCCTACGAGTGTCTGTTAACACGAAACGAGTAAGGCCATGGATACAGTAAACTACTTTTCACTTTGAAAACTTTTGCCTGGTGGAAGTCTGCCTTCTTGAGTGCCTGCTTAAAAGAATTTTCTGTTGTCCGCTCCCTATGCTGAGGGCTCAGGGGGTGCACCTGGGCCACTTCTGAAATGTGGTGAGTTATCATTCTACTTTATTTACCCTATACATATAGCACTGCCTAGATAGCAAAAATTAGAGTTTTAATTCTCCCATAAGGCATCATGGGCGGAGACATGCAAATCACTCCTTTATGTCCCTTTGGCCAACTATGCATCTAGAACTGCTGGTTTATAGCACAGATACAGCCTAATGGTTCAGAGCCATATAGCCAAACTTGCAGACAGCCTGTTTTCATCTTCTTAGATCTCATCAGTGCAAGATATTGGAACATGGCTTCTGAGGGAGTAGGACTTGGAGAGCAGAAAAAATGAAAACTGAACCTGAAAGTCGAGGGCAGAATACACAACTAGAAAAGAGTCTCAGAGGTTAATTTGGCACTAGGTCATGATAAGAAGGACACAAGAGTATTTAAGAGAAGAGGGGTCTGATAGGCTGCAGATTAGAAGGTAATAGCTATTTCCTAAAGCGGAGCATCAAACAGAACATTTCAATAAGAGAAAGACTAAGAATAAAAAGCCACCAACAGCTGCTCCTCATATAAATACATCTCTAAAACTTGCAGCATTAGCCAGCTACAGGGGGAATTAGCACATGCAGACAGTCTTGGCAAGAGAAGAGTGGGGGACATTAGAGGCATCACTCTCACCAGAATTCTCAAAGGCCTCCCAAACGCTAATGCAAAGCTCTTCATGTTTCTTTATTGCTTTGATTTTCCTGAAGCTGAGCCCTAAACATGTGGGAATTCTTCTGTGCCAAAAATATGATGGGAATGTTTTGCGCCTTTGTGGAATAAGTCAGTGTAGTCCCCCAATTAAAAGATACACTTGCCCTTGGTGTCACACCTGATAGGACAATATCAGCTGCTGAATGGTTGTCATAAGATCCATGGCTTTACCAAACAACTTTGGAAAAGAGTTGTGCCCTACAACAAGGGTGGTGCAGCCCTTTGCTTACTTCTTGCTATAGGGCAATTTGATGTACAGGTTTCCTTTGCAACCTGTGCCACCAGCACTCTCTAACTGCTCCTTTTGATACATAAAGGCTGGAGTGACTGGATGTCTAACATAATAACCAGAACACAACTTCCTGCTTTGTAGCTCTCTTGGTTTCCATTGAGCTGAATGCTAAGGATCTATTGTAAAACTCACTGAACATTTGTGTCCCATGTGGCCCCCCTTAAAGTCACTGACTAATCTTAGAGTTAGAGAGCTGCAAAGCAGGAAGTATTGTTCTGGCTATTATGTTAGACATCTCTACCTGGAGTACAGTGGCCATACATGTGCAGTTTTTAATATTCTGGCAATCTGATGCAGGGTACAATCTATATTGTTTATATGTTTATTTAATAGGCTAACATTCTGTACATGTTACTGGGTTAATCAGAGAAGACCGTGATGCACAGAAACTCAAATGCTAACTCACAGAGAGCAAGTTCCCCTTTAACACTGCCTTCAAAGTGATGCACTCGGGCAGGAAACATTCGCATTTATATATAAATAAGGTTTCCAGTAATGCAGGGGCTTTTGTAAGCTTTCATGGAACAATAGGGTGATCCTAGACGTTTCCCAACTTACTGGTAGAACTGCTATTTATAAAGGATACAACAGGTGCAGACTCCAAAATAAAGTGCCTGGCCAGGTCAGAGTAATGGTAAGCTCTCAGATCCCTGCCCGCAAAGTGTTGGAACTCATCTCTGTGTATTCTAGTGTGTGCTACAAGGCTCAATATCAAGTTTTCTCCAATCTGCATGGGTCAAATATAGAGTCGTATCTTTGGGAGCCTGCAAAAAATACTGGGCAGGTAGTAGGTAGGTAAATGTGCAGTGTTGGACTGGCCCGGGACACCGGGAAAAAAATCAGGTGGGCCCTGACCAGGGGCGCTCCGCAAATGAGGCGAGTTAAGAAACTAGACTCAGGTGGCAGCACCCCACTAGCTACCAGGGGCGGCCACTCCTGGTACTTTAAGAGCTGAATTTCTGGTTGCAGAGAAAAAATATGCGCTCTTTGCTGGAGTCCTGGCCCTCTCTACCGCCCTCGTGGACCCCCACTCCGGCGAAAAAAAGGTGAGTGCACGGGGGGGGAGGCAACTTTAAGCTTCCTCAGGTGGCGGAGAGGCCAGGATCGACCCCTGGCCCTGACCCTCATGGGCCCCCCTCTCCCACTTGATTTTTGAAAATAAAAATCTCTGGACACCCAGCGCATATGCAGTGGTGTGCGGCACCCGGGCATATGCACAGTGGTGAATGGCGCCAGGCAGTGACGTCAGTAAGTGTGCGCCTGGCCGCGCTGTAATAGGTGAGGGGGGTCAGCAGGGGCCCTGGACGGTAGTCTATGAAATAAGTTCAGCGCTACGAAATAAGTTGGTGCTATAGAAATACATGTTAATAATAATAACAATAATAGTCCCGGAGGGCCCCAGGCCCCCCAGTCTGACCCTGTAAATATGGATGCAGGTAGAGGTGTGTATCAATGGGACAGGTTGCAAAATAGGCTTCTCCCAATAGCACCTGCCCAAACCCGATCTGAAGAGATCTGGGTGCTCCTTGGCCATGCACACTGCACCCTGGTTACATGTTCATAGCTAATGACAGTTAGTAACTTTTATTATGGGTGAGGTGGGTGGGTATGATGATGCCAATACCACTGTTATGGTTGGCTATGGCCAGCAGCTTGGGTCATGAACAAAGCAATGTGGGGTCAGGTTGTAAAGCAGGTTCAGGTGGATAAAAATGCAGGTTGAGGGCCACATTGGAGCCAATGGAGGTTTGGCCCATGCAACCCTCTGGCTCAGTTGCCAAAAGATGGATTTTAGACACAATATCAATTTTGTTGCAGGTGGGAATCTTGCCCCTTTAATGGTCACCACACATGCATCAACCCTCCCTTCATCAGGAACAATGAATCATAGGAAAGGTGAGGTATTCTAAAAAATCAGTTCCTAACAGTGCATACAATGGAGCCTATAATGCAGGGGTGCCCAAAAGGTAGATGGGGAGCTACCAGTAGACCTTTAGTTGTTAATCACAAGCTCTCAAGACACTGTCAACAAACAGCTTGTCTAAATCACCCTCCTATTTCATGTTTTTTAATCAGATATTTATTATGTTAGGGCTACATAAGAAATAGTTGTTAAATATAGCAACAAATCTCTCTCATAAATAAATATAATATTTAAGTAATATTTTCCATGGGACAGAATGTTATATAAATGCTGTTATGGATGTAGATCATAATGGAATAGCATCAAAAGTAGACTGCTTTCTTGCCTTGCGTTATTAAGGCTTTTGTTTCAGGTTTAAATATAATATACTAAAAACCTGATGGATATCTGTAATTATTAGCTGCATAGAGTACAGACCTGGGTTTATGGAAAATAAAACTAATGGAAAGGCGCAATTATTTTTTTGTTTTGACTGAGGACAGACTGCCATCTAGTGGAGCATGACAAAAACCAACTTTCAGAGACAGTGAAAGGAAGAACACACATAAGGGTGAAGACACATTGGGCTACTTAGTAGCAGCTACTTGTCATGGCTACAACTCCTACTACTAAGAGACAAGAAAAAATGTAGACATTAAAGGGGGTGGTCCAGCTTTAAGTTAACTTTTAGTATGTTATAGAAAGACCAATTCTAAGCAACTTTTCAATTGGTCTTCATTTTATCTGTTTTAGAGTTTTTAATTATTTGCCTTCTGACTCTTTTTAGCTTTCAAATGCTTACAGATGCTCTGTAAGGATACACATCTTTTGCTATGACTACTTCAAATAAGCCATCTTTTAATCTAGGCCTCTCTTTTTCATATTCCAGTCTCTTATTCAAATCAATGCATAGTTGCTAGGATAATTTGGATCCTAGCAACCAGATTACTGAAATTGCAAAATGGAGAACTGCTGAATAAAAAGCTAAATAACTCAAAAAAACACAAATAAAAATTTAAAACAAATAGCAAATTGCCTTTGAATATCACTCTCTACATCATACTAATAGTTAAATCATGGGGGAACAACCCCATTAAGTGATCTAGATTTCTTGTTTTCCAATCTTTTTAAGTGTCCCATCAAGATTTTTGAAAGGTTAGTGCCAAAACAGTTGGCTACTATTTTATACACCCACAATAGTTTCCCCATTATAGGGATAACTTCTCCCTATAATTACGGGCTGAAATACATGTAATGATTCGGTAACATGCTAGTTATATAGTGTATGTATTAGTAACCACAGACTACAGCCTAGGGAACCTAATGTACCAAGTACATGAATCAGGGGGTGGAAAGCATTTACTGGCTGAAGTTTAAATAACAAGGTGCATGTTTGTATGCTTAAGGGGGGAACCTAACAGTGCCTGGCTCGCAGGTAGGATGAAAGGTGTCCCTATTGGGCACTAAGAATAACAAGGGGCAGGAAAGAGAAGATTCTCATGGGATAGGCATATGGCATACAAAGCCAAGTAGGGACATAAATGGGGCTTTATCTATCAATACTGGGCAAATTTCACCTAGGCAGTAACCCATAGCAACCAATCAGCCATTTTTTTGCAGGTAGAACAGTGAAAACCAAACATTGACCAGTTGTCATGGGAACATGCCCAGGTACAAATGTACCCAGTGTTGATAAATGAACCACATGGGCGAAACACCTCTAGCCAGGGCTGTATTTAGGTCAGATGCAGCCCTAGGCATCCGAATCTAAACACTCCCCCACGTCATGCACGGAAGTCACACACTAATGTCAAATGACATATTCAGAGGAAGTGACATCAGCGTGCTGTGTGTGTGGGACGTCACTTCCGCATTTTTCCACGCAGTGAGAGGGGGGATTGGCATTGGGAGAGGGGGGTCTGGGGCCCATGAGGGTCGGGCCCACCAGTTTTTTTTCCCGGTGTCCCGCCAGGCCAGTCCGACCCTGTATATATCATCTATCTAATAATCTATCCATCATCTATCTATATAATCATCTATATATCCATCATCTATGTATCTATCATCTATCTATCGATCTTTCATTTATCATCTATCAATCTATAATCTATCAATTTATCATCTATCTATCTAATCATCTATTTATTTAACATCTATCATCTAAAATTATTTCTATCCATCATCTATCTATTTATCTATCATCTATTTATCTATCTACCATTTATCTATCTAATCATCTATCTATATAATCATCTATCTATCTATCTATCTATCTATCTATCTATC
>CM044447.1:114489915-114505044 GCA_024363595.1 Xenopus borealis | reverse complement strand
TCACTGATCAAAGACTGGATCATAATGCAATCCCCCCAGACCAACGACTGGATCATGACCATTGAGAGAGGACCACATAATCAACCCAAAGCATTCCTCCTTTTTGCCTGCCATACATATATCTCCATCAGATATCAGTTATGCATGTCATTGGGAAGTGACTGCACAATAATAAATTGCTTTCTAAGTCTGAAGGGACTGAGTTAGCAGCTTATATTGACATGTGTATGGTCAGCTTTATTCCTCAGTCTTCTTATATAGTTTTGGGTTTTCACATGGTTCCACAGCTCTATTGTCAGACAACTAGCTATGTATATCAAGTTATCAGCATGGTGTACATCGGTTCTCAGAGTACTCCAAATCCTGTGCTCCCTATATTTACTTTATTTGTTCCATAGCAAACCTTCTATTGTAATATGTCTTTGGTTTTAGTCTCCCCCCCCAGAACAAACTGCCACCAGCGGACATTTGTTGAATAGCTCCTGGTGAACATAACCTTTTATTTAGCCTCCCAAACACGAACGTTCTCTATCTCTATGGTTACAGATTCATGTTGTGCAACAGACAGCCCCATAATCTTTATATATATCAGCATTCTAATACTATGTCTGGGCGTAAAGATAGGTTTGAAAAAAAAAAACAGAAAATTGCATGCATTTTATTTCATATTCCACATATTATTCAGTACCTTTTCTATGTTATTCCTCTTCTCCTCTGCAAAGAGAGAAAATGCGGCTACAACAAAAATGTTTGTAAAGGCAGGGAGCCTTTTACCATTTGCTTACAGAAAGGCTAAAATAGCAGTTATGAAATGATTGTTAGTAACTTCTGGACATAAATCAAATAAAAGCAGAAACAAAAGGGTACACCAACATACACCCATAGTTTTATCATGAAAACGAATGTAGCACAAAATAATCAGATATTTGTGTTTTATTCTTGTGTATGGTTGCTTTACACACACAGTTTTCCCCTCCCCCCTACAATTTTTCATTTAGAAGACAGTTTAAACCATCTGTAGTGTTTGAGAAAGTGACCCCAATAGGCCCAAAAACATTAGACTTGTCAGTTATTTTGACCACCATGTAGAATCAATCATATTTTGGAGAGTTTTGAGTGCCCGCTTTACAATGTAGTTGGTTTTTTAATATTATGCAGGACCAACTTCAAAAACACTGCTGGATCCTCTCAGGAACTGGTTTGAGGTATGAAGCACTACTGATAAAGAGCACTCTACATATCTATCCCTTAATTTAGACGCTACTTATTCACCATGATATGACTTTTTGTCCTATTTGACCTTTAAAATTGTTGGCCATGTACCAGATATGAGAGCCTAAGGAATATGCTCAGAACTCCTACAATTCAAATACAAATCAGTTAATATGATAAATAACTTTGACCAATGATTGTATCTCTAAGTGTATACATTTGTAAGAGGGTGGTCTACAAGCATGGTCTCAATGGACTCCTTTATTAAAAGAATGCAGTGTACAGATAAAAATTAATGGGTACAATGCACTTTTTGCATTTTGCACATTGCCTTCCTGAAATGTAGAATTGCTGCAGGGTTTTGGAGCAGAGAGACCTGAGACTACCTAGATGAATATAATGATGCAATGCTGTCTGTGTTTGAGTGGGAGAAGGTATCTAGGCATTCCCCTCCCATTCCCTACCCATCCCATGATTCAGATGTGATAGTAGAGTGCAGATCAACAGCAAGATTCAGAGTTATTTTTAATTATTTGAGTCTAGTTTTAGTTATCTGATAAGGGAAATAGGGCATACATATTATGGGAGCACTCTTGTAAGTGATTTATGGAGAGTGAGTTGAGAGCACTCTTAGAAGGGCTATCATAAAGAAAGTTGGATGCACTCTTAGAAGGTTATTCAGGAAAGACATGGGAACACCCTTAGAAGTGAATTATTGAGAGAACCAGTAGCAAGTAAATCATGGCTAGAGTTGGGAAAACTCTTGGAAGTGAATTAAGGAATGAGTTGGGAGCACTCTTAAAAGTGAATTATGTAAAGTGAGTTTGACGCTCTCTTCGAAGTGAATTATGGAAACAGTCAGGAGCACTCTAATAAGTGAATTTAGCATTCCTAAAATATAGTTTGTAGAGAATATTGGAGGGAGTCTTATAAGTTAAAGAAAGTTAAGAAAGAGTTCATCCCTAGTGGTAAATTAAGAGAGTAGGGAGCACTTCTAGAAGTGAATTGTGGACAGAGCCAGGAGCACTCAGAATTAAATTATGGCAAAATATGAGAGTACTCTTAGACATGAATTAGGGAGAGAGTTAGCAGCACTATTACAAGTGAATGATTAGGAAAGTTGGGAGCACTCTTAAAGTGAATTAAAGTGGCATATGGGGAGAGTCAGGAGAACTCTTAAAGTGAATTATGTAGGGAGTCAGGAGCAGACTTTGAAGTGAAGTATAAAAAAAGAGTTGGAAATACTCTTAGGAGTAAACTATGAAAAGAGTTGAGAGCACTCCTTGAATGGAATTATGGAGAGTTGGGAACACTATTAGATATGAATTATGGTGCATACTTGATGGGAGATATATGGGTCACTATGTAAAACTGATACTAAACACATTTGAAGTAGTCTGTCTTTATAATTCATGAATTCATTCATTTCAATGTGCCACAGAGAAACAGTAGTTAGCAACTTACCAGCAGGGGGAAGTTTGCAGGTTACCATGGAGTCTGAAGGGCCAGCCGCAGGAAGCCGAGGAACACTGTCCTGATGCTGTGGGACTCTGGTCAGCACTGGGGACTGAGGGATGCTGGGAAGGGTCAAAGACTTCCCAAGAATAGGTCTCTGCAGCCTTCTATCCAGGGACCTGAAACACAAGAAAAAAATAGCCATTATCTCAGAATTTGTAATTGCATCACCTTCACATGATTCTACAGAATATATAAAAAATGAAGCTGGCAATGGATAAAACGTATGACCTGGTTGACACAATTGTGGTAAATGGACACAACTTTGAGTGTTGCACTGACATTTTTCACAAAAGTATTTGAACCAATACACACTATTTGGCAACCTCGCCACTGAGAGGGATAAGCATTTTCTGGCCAGTCAGTCAAAGTGGGACTTTATAAGATCAACCAATAAGTGGGTTGAATTTGTAGAATGTTTTCCAACATTTTATGAAAACCTTTATTTGCTGAATAAATTTTTTCACCAAAAGGAATTCTATATGATAAGCATCAATAAGATGTGAAATTGTATGATTCTTTTCCTGCAGCAATAAAAAATGTTTGCAAATAATAGTACATTGTCGGAGAAGTTAGATTTTTCCCTCAGGGAAGAAAGTGGAGAATGTTTCCTTTAAGCTATGGATAGCAGTACCCAAAACACTTACTGAGAAGTAGTTTCACATCAGTTGATTTCCTTTTAGTCTTGGCTCACTTTCCCCTATTTTGTGCTGTACATGTGTCCTACATAACAAGGGCCAGTGCAGCCCAAAGTTCCGGGTCACTGAATTTTAATTGAGCAATCTGGTTTGACAAGCACTTCAATCTAAGGGAGAAATTTATCTACAGCCTACAATTATATCTTTTAATCCTGGCATCCTTCTGCTAATATTAGAACCGTTCTGTCAAGGTTCCACCAGGTAAGACGAGCAGATGGCAATTCATTGTTGCAGCATAGTGGCTCATTAAAAAGTGACACATTAATATTAAACAGGTAGCGGGCTTGCAGTTTTCTATACACTAAACACTGGAGAAGTAAACACATTAAGAGGCAGGCACTCTAACCCCTTTCTCCAAGAAGGAAACTAAAGCTATTAAACATCATGCCCATACATTGAGATACCAACATTATATACTGTGCCGATAGGGTTGCCACCTTTTCTTAAAAAACATACTGGCCTTCCTATATAATTCACTTTTTTTCCTATTAATAACATTGGGATCAGCCCTCAAGAATACCGGTCAGGCCGGTATAAAACCGGCCAGGTGGCAACCCTATGTGCCGAGTGGTGTCTAAAAACAAAACAACAATATTCTTGAATTCATCTCTAGGACTCCATGGTTCTTCCATTTTCTCCTCCATTACTGAGCCAGTATGCTCCTGGACTGATTGCTATAGCAGCACAGGCAGCATGTTGATAGGATTTCAAGATAAGCTACCTATAAAACACCTGTGCTGCATACTGGACTCACAGCACAGTTGCACAGTAGCAGTAGTATATTCATGAACATATTGTTATACCACAGGCAGCCATTTTTAAGTGGCTACCCCTCGTTTAATAGAATCCTTATAGTCCTGATACCGTAGCATTCTGTGTGGTGAAAGCAGGCAAGAAGTTCGTTGAGATAATAAATTCTGGACCAACCAGCTCCAATACTTATTTTCAAAAGCTGACTAGAACAATAATTTATTATGGACTCAGCAGATCAGTTTACTATTGTGATACAATGGAGTACATACACTGGTTTATGCAAGATGTTTGTCTCTTTACTGTAATTCTAAACACAGGAGACTATGTACTAGTAGAAGTGGAAACAGGAGGATGATGATGGGGGGATGATGTAGGCAGCATTGTTCAGGCAAGTCACTACTTTACATGAATGCTCGACTGCATCAGCATACTATTCATTTCTATATATTGCCTTACTTTATATATAGAGAAATTTGATGGTCTCTACAATCAGGTGATCAGATTGGGTCATGCTGTGCAGTTTAACTGTCCGGTGGCAATGGCTTAAAAACTAATTGCCTATTAAAAAATATGGGCAACTGAAGAGCTGTCAAACTGGGACATATGGGGTTCATAGGAAATGTTATGCCCTGGCTGTTGAAAAGCTCCACAAACTTCTTTGTATGATACAGTGGTTTCAATATAATCTAGCCCAAAAGACAGGTGATATGTTAGATAAAGGTCCACCACATGGAATGGATCAGGGCAAACTTTTCTGTAGCCTACACAAGTTGGTTGTGCTCTTTATACCTGGACTGTGTAATGGTACAACAATAGCTCCCACTCCTTCTGCCTGTGCTGCGTCCAGGCCGAATATCCTCCCGTGACTTTCTCAAGCTGAAGTACTCCGTAAGCTTCCCGAACGAGGACATGCTCCCACCACTCTATGTTAGGTTTCAGCAAGCCTACCCTTTCCCCACTCAACTGGGGCAGGTTTGATGTCAGCACACCCAGCATCCCCTGAGGGCAAGTCACCAAGGCTTGTCAATGATCCATGTCTCTTGATTTCGCGGACTCAAAAAAAGGATGTCATGAGGAAAGCCCCATTCTGAAGTTCCAATTAAAGAAGAAACTGTTAAAAATGTTGGTGCCATATTAATGAAGTATCACAACAACAGGTTGAAGTGGGCCTGTCACCCATATATAAAATGCTGTATAATAAAAGTCCTTCTCAAATTAAACATGAAATCCAAATTCTTTTTTTATTAAAGCATTCAAAGCTGCTGTAAAAATCTCAGCTATCAATCAAATATTGCTGCCCCTCCTCTATGCCTATAGGCTAGTCCACACCAGCAGATTCAGGGAGATTAGTCGCCCCATCGACAAATCGCCTCTTCTTCGGGGCAACAATCTCTCTGCCCTCCGCCGGCTCTAACGAAAATCCCCTGCGGCAATTCACATGTGGTGCTTCATTTTCTGAAGTTGCCTCATGAGGAAACTTCGGGCGACTTCAGAAAACGAAGTACCTGAAGTGTGAATTGCCTCAGGCGATTTTCATGTTAGCCAGCGGAGGCTAGGCAGAAGGCAGTTCAGACGCCTTGAAAAAGAGGCAATTTGTAGTTGGGGCGGCTAATCTCCCCGAATCTGCTTGTGTGAATGAAGCCTTAGCCATAGAGCTGGGTCAGGCAATTACTTTCACTTTACATTCAGCACTTACTAGATGTCACTGCACTCCCCACATTCCCCCTCTCTCTTTACCATTTCATTGTGTAACCAGTGCATGGGGATGGACATCAGATTCCCCTATTGTGGTGCACAAACAAGATTTTGAGATGATGCAAGGCTTGAAATAACCGCAGTGTCCACAAAATGGTGCCTGCCTGCTTGCTATAATTGATATAGAAGTGTGATATTCTGAGACAATTTGCAATTGGTTTTCATTTTTTTTTATTTAAAGTTTTTGAGTCATTTAGCTTTTTATTCAGCAAGTCTTCAATTTGCATTTTAACAAATCTGGTAGCTAGGGTGCAAATTCCCCTAGCAACCATGCATTGATTTAAATAAGAGGCTGGAATATGAATAAGAGAGGGACTGAATAGAAAGATGAGTAAAACCAAGTAGCAATAACAATACATCTGTAGCCTTACAGAGCATTTGCTTTTTAGATGGGGTCAGTGACACCCATTTGAAAGCTGCAAAAGAGGCGAATAACTAAAACTATAACAAATAAATAATGAAAACCCATTGAAAAGTTCCTTAGAATTGGTCATTCTATAACATACTAAAAGTGAACCACCTCTTTAAGTACCTTGACTTTTTCCAAGACCTTCAGAAGGACTGCAAGTCTCATCACTAAAGCTAGTACCCCACCAGCAAGTTTTGGTTGTCATATGTGTCAACCACATATGTTCATGTCAACAGTATACCATACTGGTGGGTAATTTCCATGTAATGCTGGAAGGCACCCACACTAGGGTTGCCACTAGGGTTGCCACCTGGCCGGTTTTTTACCGGCCTGACCGGTATTTTAGATGTCCGATCTCAATGTTATTAATAGGGAAAAAAGCTCAATATATAGGAATGCCGGTATTTTTTTAAAGAAAAGGTGGCAACCCTAGTTGCCACCTGTCCGGTTTTGACCCGGACAGCCCGGTATTTTGAAGGGCTGCCAGGGTCAATGCTTCCTGCCCGGTTTTCCATATAAGGAAAACCGGGCGGGATTAGCTTGATTGACGCCGCGATCGACCAATCGTCGATCGCGGCGTCATAGCTCCACCCCATGACATCACGGGTCCGCCCACCGACATCACGGGCCCGCCCACTGACATCATGGGCCCGCCACCCCTGTCCGGCTACAGCCACAGGGAAAGGTGGCAACCCTAACCCACACACATCTTGATAAAATATTAAATAAAAAGGGTTTCTTTAACAGTGTGAGAGAAAGGCAAATTAAAACATCTCAGAATAAGACAGTTCACTAATAAGGCTCTGTGAAGTAAGCAGGGAGACCAAGACCGACGAGAGTAAGCAGAAATGGTTGCCATGTGAACACTCCGCTGCAGGCTTTGGCCTTCTTAAAAAACATCTAGAAGATAAACCTCTAAATATTAGCTTGTTTGTGTATGTATTTTTATTAATACTTTTCTTTATACATATAGATATATCAGTCAGTTCCTAACTGTGGGTCAATGAAAAGAATATTTATGTAGAGTGCAAATATACTGCCACTCTCGCAGCAGTGCGTGTGCATTTACACTTGAAGGTGTTAATAATATTATGCTGGGAAAGAGAGAGAGAAATGATGTGAGAGGGAGATGTAGCATGGCCTCTCATGTAACGTGTTCTAATGTGTCATTCCTTCACTAGTCTTTGCCTAATATACCTGCATTAGAACACAGTACCTAGACAACTGGCTCTGAGATATTAGCTCAAAACACTGGCATTAAGGGCCAATTTTACTAGCCAGGTGGCAACTTAACTGATCATTGAGTCTAATGCACAGGTACCAGGACACCTTGCTCTCAGCCACTCTCTTCTCTTCTTCCAGACACAAAGATATCAGGGCTGTTCTTTCAACTACACGTGCCTTCCTCACTCTTCCTCCTCTCACACAGACATTAGGGCACCTACTCAAATCCTTCTAATATACATATATCAGGGCCCACACATCTCACCTCCTCCTAATACAGACACCAGACAACTACCTCTTCCTTCTAATACAAAGACATTGAGGCACCTTATACTCCATTCCTAGTATACAGACATCATGATATCTACAGTATTGAAAAATTGTCAACGTTTTTCTCATTAAATACATTTCTAATGGGGCTATTGACATGAAATTTACACCAGACGTCAGTAACAACCCAAGGAATCCATGCATACAAATAAATCAAAACAAATCCATAAATTAAGTTTACTGAGAAACCCACTGATGTGTTCAATACTTGTTTCCACTGCTGTATCTGTGAATGTTTCTCTCTGCCTACTGTAAAGATGGTCTGCTGTTTCTCCCTTCCTCTGTGCCCACCTCTTTTCAATATATACACATCAGCACACTACCTGTCACATTCGTCATAATACACTGACATCAGTTTACCTGCTTTTCAATTCCTGATACAAAATCATCATGGCACTTACCTAAACATACACTTTTCATCCTTCCAGTATTCAGGCTTTAGGGGTTCCTTCCTCTCACCATCTACTAATAGCCAGACAATTTGGTAGCTACCTTCCCCTTTTATGAATTCCCAGGTTACAGGAAACTAAGCTCTCTTTTCTTTTTAATAGACAGACACCAGTTTATCTACCTCTCCCCTCCTACTAAGACACAGACAGAAGAGCACTTATCTCGCTTTTCCTAATACTCGGTCTCTCACAATATACAATATTATTGTTAAACGTAATCCCTCTTCAGTGCATAGACATCAGATGCTCACCTCTCCTACAATAAAAGACATTTCCCTTGGGCACACCAGTAACCCATATGAAGTCTCCAGAACCCTCATAGAATTTTGACCGATACGTCTCAGCTGGCATTAACCACATCAGTGTCCCAGGAACTGTCCCCTCTCACACCAGTCCATTCAGCTGGGGTTCACTATGTGTACCGAGCTCTGTCACCACAAAGTGGGAGACACACCGACTGAAAGTACATTGAATATGATGTCAGCTCCCTAAAATATCTGCAGACATATTTGATGTATCCTGGAGTCTGTGACTAATCTTTTCAAGTCGGAAGCCAAGGCACCAAGGTCGGTGGCATTATCATTCCTGACTATGTTGCTTGGTGAGTAACTCTTCTTAGTGAGGAAGGAGACGGTGGGGTAAGGTAGAAGAGCAATGTTCTGCCCTTTTTTTTTATCGGTACAGCCATTTCTGCAGTTAATAAGTGATAAACAAACTCTGCAAATGGTTCCGTAACCCCATAGCTATGGGCCATGGAAAGATTTTTTAAAAAAAGGTAACACGTAAACAAGCAATAATAAACGCCTGCATAGTAAGGGGAGGTGGCAGGAGCTCAACCTGTCTCAGAAATTTGTGCAAGAGGGTCGACAGCCACTGCACTCCCCCCACACTTCAAACACATACTCATATTAAGCATCCAGTGCATCCCCCTCCCACTATGTGTCTCTAAGCACCTACTAAGGTTTACTTAAAAGGATACCACAAGAAGCACCAACATCATTCCCCGCAATCTGATGCCACCAGCCGTTCCCTCCTCTGTCTCTCTTGCTCTGCCTGATGCTCCCAGGAATGTTTAATGAGAGGAACGATCGTGGATCACCTCTCTGTCAGTCACAGAGAGTAAGGTTCCCCCTTCCTTCATAGACAATCTTTGCCTTTTCGCTCCTGTCTCTCTCTCTCTCTCCATCGTTGCCCCTCCTTCCCTTTTCAAATCCTTTCTCCTGCCCCCCCCCATTCTCCTTTTTTTTCCTTCCCCTTCACTGATCTTTCAAATTCCAGTATCACTCTGATACAACGATTTACTTTGATGTTAAAAATAATTAACATAACACAACTGACAACCTCTCAATATTGATCTTCAGCCGCAGAGATGCTTCTTTTGTTTTTCCCATTTCTGCAGTAAAACTTAACTCCGCCACTGCTGTCCAAGCCCCCTGCGAAGAATGGCTGTGTGCCACTTTGGCACAATCACATTAACCCTTGGGCTGTCGGCCAAGGAAGAGATACCAAGATGGCTCTGACCTTCTAACTTTCACACCATGTTCCACCACAGGGCACTGCAGAAGTTCTAGTCTAACGGTAGGAACTTAAATGAGTGTCAAATGAATTGACCCTAGTAAAGGCAAAGTATACAATAAAAGCAAGCTACACCCAGAACGATGTGCCTGTGTTGATGTACTTCCCCTCCTGGTCTAAAGTGAACATTGTAGCTCCTTTCAGCTGCAGATCTCGATCTTGCCTTAGACGCTGAGACTCTGCACAGCTCAGTAGAGTAAATGAGCAAGATAGTAGGTCCAGGCTTTTGGTTGGTTAAAGGTTTTTATAGGCTGTCAAATGAAGATCTGTAATTATAGGCATCTTCAGCCAATAGTGAAGGTTGGCAGGATTTAGGTACTGTACATATTGCAAGAATCTTATTTCTCTCTTAAAGGGCAAATACAGCCTATGGACAATTCCTGTGGGGATTCTGTGCTTCCCACAGCAACCAAACATATTGTTCTATTCCTTTTAGAATAAGCAATTGGTTGCTATGGGTTACTACACCAGATGCAAACTTTGCAACTGTTTCTCCAATCTTTCTGTTTATGTTATACTGACAAAGTCTGAGGACTATATGCTAAGTGGGGGACATATCTAATATCTTGTGACCACATAGTTAACTGTATACATATCAACTTTGTGCGAAATAAGTTGTTTTGGTTGAGGAATATCCCTGCGATATTGATAAACAACTTCACTTATGACCACCAGAGTACACCGTTTCTGGCAAGACAACTATGTTCAAGAATTAACATTTCTGAGGGTTCATTTATCAAGTGCAGTGAGTGGAAAGTTAAAGAAATGGGTGAAGTCCAGCATGTTTTCTTCACTTTGCATCTGCATTAAATAGAGCACAACAAAGACCTGCATTCACCAATAGTGCTGTATTCATAAGGAGCAGGTAGGAGTAGCTCTTTCCACTCCTACCTGATGTTGAACTGAAGAAGCCGATCGAATGAGTGGTGGAACTTTTTCAAGAAAACTCAGAATCCAGTTGCTATAGACTTAACTTTACCAGTTTCAGTATATGATGACCTGGATGAATGAGAATCTCCATAGATAACTGATCCCTAATTTGAGCATCCAGAGAGTGTCAGCAGGTGCAAACCACAACAAGTTGTCCTTATCATCTTCTCTATGGCATGTGGCAAGGCAGGGCTTTCTTGCAGCCACTAGTGCAGCTCTCAGCACCTTGAGCTGGATTCTTTATCTGGTGGGTAGTGCAGTGAGACCCTGGATGCAAGTGATCTTTGAATAAGCCCCCCTTTCTAAATGCTTGCCATGGTTAGGTAACTCCTGGCAACCAAAAAGCATATTCAGTTTAAGGCTTCATTTATTTTATTGATATTATTCAGGTCCACTCCCCTTCATACTTCATTTTAACATGAAAACAAATGCCCGGTCACCAGGGTCAGTGAGTTCATGGGCCATAATGGAGCACTGCAGAACAAAAAAAGTCTGAAACGCACTTCTTTTTTGCATTTAGTTTAAAGTGCAAATGTTCCTAGAACGCCTCCATATATGCAGGGTCGGACTGGCCCGGTGGGATACTGGGAATAAAAAAAAAGGTGGGCCCAGCCCTCATGGGCCCCTGCCCCTCTCCTGATCTCCTGGCCCTGCAAAAATATTAATAAACAGTGCCGTTTACGCATATGCGCAGCGCATCTCAGTTTGTGTTTGAGCAAAGTCACAGTAATGAGGCCAGGGTGTTCAGAGGGGGGTCCTGGACCGCATTCCCAGTGGGCCCCAGGCCCCCCAGTCGGAGCTAGCATATACGTAGCAATAATAATAATGTATATAGGGGGATATACCCTAAAGCCATATCCATAAAGCCATCACATTTGCACCCTTAAGCATTCCAAAACAGAAGTTGAAAAATAATAAGAGACGATTCTCCAATGTGAAGCATCCTGAGCTAAATCAGTAATCATACTTAAATCTTATACAGGGAGATTAATGTTTAGTTTTCACTAGTCGATATTACACTGTAATGAAATATCGGAAGGGTGCATAACATGCTGTTTAGGTGCTCGGTGAACTTCAATGAAGTGAACTAAGAGTACTAAAAGCAGGAACGATTCTTACTGAAGGAATTAGACCTCTGGCCTTCAAGAACTTGGAAAAAGTTTTATGCAACAATATTGCTTTGAAAATCCATCACTGAAGTTGCTATAAAACCAGTCCAAGCCTGCTCTTAGCTGTGATAATATATTGGAGTATTCTGGGAATGATAGTCCATCAATATTTAGGAGGAGCACCACTGCTACAGAAGGTTTATGTGCCCTTCAGTCATGAGATAAACTTCTCCAAGATCCTTTTCTATAGTTAGAAAATGACCAATATCATCCAGAAGATTTCTATTCTTGTGCACCAAATGCAATTAAAACTAACACACAACATTTCTTATCCACTAAGTGCATTGTGACTTGATCAAGCGGAAACGGCGGGAGCACAAAGAGAAATGCCACACTCTGGCTATGTATTCTTCATATGCACAAAGCATGCTAATCCTCCTTCATATATCTGCCCCCAAAAACATCCCCGGAAGGGCTCTGTTATAGCATGTATAGGCAGTATTAGCTTAAGTATAGGGAATGGCTTCAAAGGGAATTACTCAATTTATAAGAATGTATTATCTTCTGTAGACATTGATACATGGTAATATAGGTTACTGTGTACTGGAATTGCTTCATCTGCATATAGGCCTGTCATTGCCTTGGCTAATGCATTCTCTGTATACTTCAACATTATAAGTTGTTTTAAAACACATGGCAGCTCCCATAGTGCATAGTCATTAAAACCAAAAAATTAAGCTGGGCATAGAAAAGCAGTGTCCTCCAACTTTCAGGGTTCAGTGCTGAGCTAGATATCAGATATCAAAGCCAGTCAATTGAATTGAGAAGATCAGAAACGATCCTTTGCACTAGAGAGACTGGTTAAGTCTGCCCTTAATCATCCTTGGAAGAATAATAAAGCAGCCTGAGAAACGGCAGGAAAACGGGTCAAGGGGACCAAGAGGATTTCAAATGAATCTAGGTGAAAGCAACTGTATGCATTTGTATGGTGGTACTACTACACTCTAGCCATACCTTCAGATTGGGAAGCAGGTGGGCTGGAGGAAATACACGTGGAAGTTACCAAAGTATCAAAGTCTGCCTGTCAGGACTATCCTAGTAGTTCCCAAACTAGGGCAGTCCTCAATTCTACTGAGAGCCTATACCATTTGGTATTGTGTATAGCTAAGAGAGATGTGTAGGCCGGCCCGATACCAAGCGGTTTGGGCTGACCTTGTTGCTCTTCTTGCAGGTGGGTTTGGTTTGGGCTCTACTACTCTCCCCACCCGTGACCTTAGACTGATGGTTTTCAGCTTCCGGTTTTATAGACTTGTGCGTGCCCCGCTCCTTTTGTGACATCATTGGTGGATGTGGTTTTTAAACAGAGGGTGGAAGGCAGGTGCAGGCTGAGGTATTCTCAACCCACACATCACTAATAGCTAATGTCTGTGTTAGTGTCAGGTTCTCTGGTGGGCCCTAGGAGACCCAGTCCAACACTGCCATTTCCTTATTATACAATTTACATTTAGCCATCTGCTACCAGCCTCTTATTGGTGCCATATGTTGACATTCAAGGAACACTTTCAATCTTCCTTGAAGTCTTCTCTTCTTGTTTTCCACACTTTTGACAATAACTCCATCCTTCCTGGTGACTTTAACATCCCTACGGGGAATCCTATTGTTCTGCTGGCTCTAAGGCCTTACATGGTAACCTTAGGGTGTTTTGGCAGTCCTCTAAATGGCTCCTATCACGCCTCTCATTGCTGTCTGTGGGAATTCCATGAAAAGGCAGATTTAAAGGCAAGTTGGTATGTGCAAGAAAAAAAGAAAGGGGCACAAAGATCAGCATCTCCAAGGGTCAAGGCTTCTGGTTTCTGTAATACACCAATGGTTTGACTGAGGCTGCAACTGCATGTGCACAAAATGCATCATTTTGAGCTACAGCTAAATACCAAATCCTGTAAATAGTGTTAAGATTTGCCCTAAAACGCCAGCCGTATCCTGAATTTGATGCTTCCCTAATAACAATGAAAAAGAAAGCAAGAGGCATTTAGTTGAAAAATAATGATAATTATAAATGTTGCTGAGTCTGTATGGTCGTCTCTGTAATGGGCACTCTGGAGCATTTCGTTGTGCCTATAGGAAGCTCTTATATAGCCACAATGTGCAGGACTTAAGCACTTTCTGTACCAACTTGTCTGCCTTGCAAATCTTTTCCTGGGGATTACAGAATGCACTCAGCAGGCATGAAATGTGATTGTGCATTGGTTTGGTGCGCATCCAGAGCTAGTTATTATATGTCTACACAGCAAAATGCACCAACACTGCTAGTTCCCCTGTAACCACAGAAGGGTCACGTTGTTGTGCTGCATCACCTCTACTTGTACAGCAGCCGCAGTCACAATGTGTGTTTGTGTGTCTAGCATCCCGATTATTTGATTACTGTTCAGTCCATAAGGAGGCCAGTGCGCGGCAATGCAAGGCCTGATGGAGAACCTGCTGCTTGACTTCTCAACTGCCATCTGCTTGTAATGATCTAAGGGAAGCCCCGTGGCTAGCAGTCACTCTTCTCTGCTTCTGCACAGAGCTCATCAATGAATCAGCATCTAATTCATTTGGGCAAGAGCATCCTCTTACATAGCAGTCATGGGGGTCAAATGACTTTTTGTACACCCATTGTAAAACTACAACTCCCATCACCCTCAGCTGGTATTGGGAGTTGTAGAGCCACAGCAGTTGGATAATTAACCATTGGTAGTTATGTTTCTAAGCGGTGTGTGCTTTTCAGTATATATTCATTGCATTAAAGATAATTATGGGGGGCGCTTAACACTACTTTAGTAGGACTGGAACCTAATCTGGAAAAACGTCTTATCAATCTATCTTTCTCCCTAATTGAATAAGTGTTAACTATCATTTTTACTAGACAGAAACCCCACATCAAGCTCTCCCAAGTCCATACACAGTCTTCCCCCCACCACAACCGAGAGCAAAATTGTTACTTACCCAAAGCTGACTACTGGGGGCCAAGAAAGGGGCAGCTGCCTCACTGGACAATAGCAGACATGCTAAAAATAGCAGACATGCTAAAAAGAGCTGCCATTAGAAATCACCTGGTCCCTTAGGAAGTGGCCCCTGCCAACTAAGTAGAATGTCACCCTAATAAATAAAAATACTCACCTATACAGTTG
>CM044447.1:114428295-114438527 GCA_024363595.1 Xenopus borealis | reverse complement strand
CCCCGTGTTCCCATGGTCCTGCAGTTACACCACTGTTGGCAATCATTGATGATGGTTTCTGATGAACCCTTAGCTTCTCAACAGCAGCTCATAGCATACTGAGCATGTGCAGTGCCACTGACACCCAAAAGATGGCTTAACAAGATACAAGATGGGGAGCTCCTGGGAGATTCTAAAGGCCTAGTTCATTAATGTTATAATGCTTCTGAACCTCTGGACTAGTCCTAGCACATCAGTATATAAGATTCTACCCATATTTTTTAAGTTTTAGTTTTAAGGCCAGTTTTTCCATTGTGTTTAGCAGACAACATTCTGCACATATAACATAATTTTATACCAGGCTTTAGTTCCCCTTTAAGTGCAATTTATTTTCGAACATCAGTATTCTTTAAGCCAGGCAGCTCCTGACTAACCTGCAAGATTACATCATCATTTAGTTGCACCACAATCTGAGCCAAAAAAGAAACATATGACGCACGTACTAAAAGCAGACTGAAAAATAATGACCTTCCTAACCCAAAATTAATCTACCAATGTGGGCACAGCCTTCCTTTCAGTCCTGCTGCAGTTGCAGGCTACCATGAGTAATGCACACGATGTGGCAAAACTGCCATCTAGTGTAAAGCATGATAAATGGCAGTTGCATCAGTGTTGGATATTATTATTAACATGTATTTCTATAGCGCCAACGTATTTCGTAGTGATGTAAAGTGAATGTGATTATACAACTAAATCACATGAATTACATACATAGAACATAAGGAGTTACATACTGGCACATCATCATGATAAAGCTAATAAAAGCAGATGCATATATTATGATCATATAGTTATGAGTATTGGCTAGAGATAAATACATCTTATGCTGTGGGTTGCAGCCCTGGTTGCGAATCATTTTCAAAAATTGTAAAAATGTAATGGTGAGCAAGAAGCAAGATGTTTTAAAAGGGAACCATACCAAAAAAAAGCATTTTTGGAGAGCATAATCGAAGATTCTAAGCACCTGGAGAGCCACAGCATAATACTAGATTTATCAAATGGGTATCCTTAAAGGAGGATTCAACCCTGCTTACGCTAAAACCCCTCTCCCCCTCCCTCCCTGGCCTTCCCCCCCCTCCCAAGGGCTATTGCCCCTAATTTGTAAATTACCCCAAAGCGTAGGTCCCCTTCTGGAAAGTTTACAGGAACCATCTTCTGCCGCACCGTCTTCTTTATTGTCCCAACAGCATTTGCGAAGCATGCGCAGTAGGACGCATTTGCTGGTTGGTACTACTGCGCTAATGCCCAAAGTTCACAAAGTTTAATCGGAAAACTTTGTGATCTTTAGGCGCATGTGCAGTAGTACCAACTCGCAAATTATTCCTACTGTGAATGCGCCGCAAATGCGGTCAGGACAGAAGATGGCTCCCATAAACCTTCCAGGGGGACCTGCGCTTTCGGGTTATTTACACATTAGGGGCAATAGCCCGTGGGGAGGGGAGCGGTTTTAGCGCCGCAGGGTTGAATTCTCCTTTAAAATACATTTGCAAAGAAGATTACCTAAGATTCAATGACTGGTAAATTTACCTTTTTATGATATGCCCTATGAGTTCCCACTGGGGCAGTTGTTGATCAGATCCCAACTACAGATGTGATGTACCTCATCAGTTTAGCACAGTATTTACTGATCAGCATATGGTCCCCTGGATATGCTGCAGTTCCCAAAATAGGGGCTCATATGTTCAGGATCCTCTGGTAGGTGCTCTCTATCCTTTTCCTATAGAGACAACACAACTAGAGTCTAGCAAATGTGCTACTCCCTGTGCTGGTATTATACCCCTGTTAGTGTTATGGCAATGATGAATGAATTCAGCAATGATAAAGACGCCACTTACATTGGGGAATCCTGACGGGACCAGCGACGGGTGGATAAAGCCAGACTTATCTGCAGTCCCAAGGAGAAGACTGACAATCTCCTCTCAGCTGCCGACTGAAACAGAAATTGTATCATGAGACACTGTACTGATCAAGGCATTGTTATTTTAACCATACCACAAAGCTGTGGCTTCCATAAGAAAGGTGTCAAAAACTTTATCAAAAAATGTACACGGTGAACCTTTCCTTGGAATAACAGCTCCACCTGCTTTTCATTTTCATATATATATATATCAGCTGAAAATTAATTTGAAAAAGGACAAGAAAAGGAACGCCTTGTGATGTTGCTCTGCAGGTGTGCTGTCTTTCCAAAATCATTAAATTAATTGTAAATACTATTATACTAATAATAATAAACACTATAAAAAAATAATGTAATTTTACAAAGGTGCCTTGAAGAGGGCATGGAGAAATTCTATATTTATTGGTTTTGAGGGTTTACATATCCTTTAAGGCTGCTCTACCTACTATGGCCTTTAAATCTACATATTTAAGATATATACAGGATTCTCCAGCCTTCCAGAAATGTAGAGATACTATTGATACACATGAGACAGATGATTTAGAGCTTGTTTAACACAATGTAGTATTACTTGAAGTATTTGTATTTCATTGTATGCCTTTAATTGGTACAGCTTTCTACTACTACATATATCTAGCCTTCATAACACATCACATATTTTGAAACAGCTGTGGCACTGTTTTCTTTCTTATCCCAATTGCTGCATTAATTAATCCCATCAAAGGCTCAACATTTGCAATGTACGCCCCTGCATCTACGCTTCCCTATGAAAGTATGACATTGTCAACATTTTGTTGGGAACTGAATCATAACAGTTTATTCTCAGCTGATTATTCCAAATATAAATTGTTGTTGACGTTATATTATTTTTTGGTGATGGTATCCCTTTAATAAGACAAACATAAGGGAGTTGTTCCAGCTAATCTGGCAGTGCTCCTGCTGGTGTGAATAATGATTACTGTGTTTATATGAAGTGTCATTAGGATTTTCTGTTTGCTGGAGAAGGGATGGTTTTAATTAACTACAAATAGAACCAAGATTGTCTGTTACAGAAGGTTCCATCTCAAGATTGTCGTTCTATAGTGGAACAAGTATTCTTTTACAAACCTAAAAGCCCATATAATTGTAGGTATTACAGTCCAATCCCATTTATTGCTGTATAGTCATTCAATAAATCAGTGGTTTCTTAAAGGAACAGTAAGATTAACAAATTAAAGTGTTCTAAAGTAATTCAAATGTTATGTTGCCCTGAATTGATAAAAGGTATGTGTTGGCTTTAGAAACATTACTATAGTCTATATAAATAAGCTGCTGTGTAGCCATGGGGCAGCCATTCAAGACACAGGTTACATAGCAGATACCAGATGCACCCTGCAGAATACCATTGTATACCAGCGTATCCGTTATCTGCTAACTAGTTTGTGCCTTTTCTCCTTTTTCAGCTTGAATTGCTGCCCCCCATTAGCTTGTTTAAATAAACTATAGTTGCCTTTCTGAAGGCTGACATTGATGGAGGACTTGGAGCCAGGCCCGGACTGGAAATCTGTGGGTTCGGGCAAAGGCCAGAGGGGCTGCTATAAGGTGCCATAGAAAGTCAGTATTTAAGGGGCTGGTGGGGGGCTATTTGGGCCTTGATGTGGGCTGATTGGGCCTCTGTATACCTGAAATGCCAGGTCCTATTTTAATTCTCAGTACGAACCTGCTTGGAGCAGTGGCAGCAGCTCAGCCCAAGTGCCAGTTAGGGTGAGAATTGAGTAGAATGGCCATTTTGCTTCCCTAGACACACATTCAGGGGCACATTTACAAAATTTGTGTGAAGAATTCGAAATTCAATCGAATTTGCTAAATTCAATTGGTCAAATTGTAGAACATGCAAATTAGACCATCGAATTTGCAAATTCGATTGAATCAAATACATTGAATAAAAATCTATTCAACTATTCGAATTACTTCCCCTTTAAAAAATTATTCAATTGCCTACTTCGCCAGGTTCAACCGTTGAATTGATCGATTCGAACGATTTTATCATAGATTTGCTATTCGATCGTTTGACCAATCGAATAGCGGTAAAATCAATCGAATTCGATACTCGAACGATTTTACTTCCCTTCTCTTCATATGGTCAAATTTTTTAAAATTCATATTTCAAACAGTGACTAGTGTAGGCCAGTGACAGAGCCCTAACCAAATGATGAACCTTCAAAAAGGAGCCTGGACAAAGTTTGGATCTTCAAGTGGTACTTTCACACAGTTTCTCCCTGCAGATCTACTGAAATATAAGGAGAAAATGTAAGAATATTTAATTGCCAATGTTTTTTTAATGGTGGTACTTTATTGAGAGCTGTCAATCTGTCCACCCAAATATTGCTAAGGTTAATGGCACATGGGGTGTCTTCTCCACCTGCAGAGTTCACTGGTAACCTCCTGACATTATTAGTACTGTACTAGCAATATTAGGTGGTTCAAATGGGAGGTTATCACCGTGCTTCTATGCAGATACAATGCCAACATTTGCCATGATCCTAAAAATTATTGTGGCAATAGAGCCAATGGCTCCATAGCACAGGGTAGAAAAGTTTCACAGTGGCCATTGCTGTATAGAAAAAGCCACTAATGATGCACAATAAAGCTGTTCTGTTTGATGTGTAACATCTAAAAAGATAAAGGAGGTGTCGGCACAGCAGAGACTAAAGATACATCAGAGAGATATTTTTTGCTTCCATGCCCCTGCCAAAGGCTTTTATATCTACAACTGCCTTTTATTTCTCCTCATCACAAGGTTGTCAGAAGATGAACAAATAGTCTTGTAGCCATTTTATCAGAAAAAAACTAAAGAAATAGGGGGGAAAAAGTAAACATGTGCCTTAATGAAAAAAATCTCTAGTATATAACAAGGCAAGCGGTAGCACAGGAGGGAAGTCATATGGTTTATGCATTGGCACACGTGGGGCTGAACAAGCCTAGATTGATAATCTAGATATTCTAGGAAAATGCCAGTAGGGATGGTATAAGCCACCAGAGACTAGATCTTGACATTGGGTTTGTGGGGGGCTGCTTGGACCTCATTGTGAAAGGCCAGAGCTTATTTTGAGTCTTACTGTACAGATGGAAGTAATGTAAACTGATGTGTGGAAACTGTTAATACAGTAACAGTTATGGTGGTTTTCACTTTGATCCTGTATCAAAAAGCTATCTCAAAAATGTGTAGAAAGAACAGAGGCGCCAAAAGGATATAAACGAGTTTATAGTCTGAGCCCGTGAAACGTGTTGTACTGATTGGAGTTTGTTAATAAATTTTGACTGCTTAATTACAGTCATTTTGTGTCTGCTTGGAGGAGGTAAGTCCACCACTGCCTCCTCTGAGGCTTTTAAACTCGTTTATATCCTTTTATCCTTTTGGCGCCTCTGTTCTTTCTATACAATAATAAGTCCATAATAACATAATAAGTCCCTGGGTGGAGGGTTGATACCCTTTTTCTATCTACAGAGAGCGACTTCTTAATCCTGAGTGGGGTCAGGACAATCTCCCCACCTGCCTTTACAGTGGTTGCCTATTGGTAACCCTGGTTTGTGAGTATATGCTATTTACTCTTATTTCATTATCCCTTACCAATACATATTACACTATTGGGGCTCTTGGTGTTCCTTTTGTTTATCTCAAAAATGTGCTTGCTTAAAGGGATGCTAAAATGTACTGCATAATGTTAATTATTAAAGAATAATATTGAGAATGCCATTTACTGTATATCCCTATTCGACTGACCACTAATGATAGCATGCTAATGAACAGCTAGGCCATGCCCTTTCCTGGCTTCTTGCAATGAAATTATATCAGAAAGTGCAGGCTATGAAAGTGTTTAATGAGCGTTTGCCAAAAAATGTCAAGTCATCCCTCCAAAGCATTCTGTCCAACTGGAAAGTCACAGGTTGCAACTCTTCAAGCAATCTGTATGGTCGATTTCCTAATGGCTCCAATAAAGTCAATCTTTGGCATCATCATTTTATTACATTGCAGCCCCAGAGCATATGGTTATAGTATAGTGGGTAAGTTGGCCAACACTGCACCCATTAACTTTTAAGTCTATGGAGAAGACCACCAGCTGCATGCCATTCCTAACATGGTGGGTCTAAATTTCACTTTGCAACATATTTGAGAGGTTGGCTTAGTTTTCTGGGAAATTAGGTGCAAAGGTATTCTATGTTTTTGGAGCTGAGATTGTGTAATTTCTTTGCTCATCTGAAAATTTTGGAAATTACTTTCATATTCAGGGTGGCATGAGCGCTAGGATTCTCCTACAAGAAATTCATCAGACAGATTGGGCATGAAAAGTTATGCTTGTGTTTTTTCCAGGCACAATTGAGCAGAAAATTTTCTATTTGCAAATATGATTAAGTCAGCTACAATCACCCAATTAACTAAATACACAGAGAAAAAGAAGAGAGATTGATCAATGCACATTCCCTGGTTCCCTGCCAGTAATCTATGCAGATTCATGTATACAAAGTCAGGGGTTCTTGGGATAAAAAATTATAATCATAAGATTGATAAGCCACCATACCACTTCAAGGTAAAAGCCATATGGTGGTCCCTAACTATTTACCTCTGGTCATAATATCAAATGCTAAAGCCTCCCGGCATAAGAGCGTTACCTGAAATAAAGGTATCCTGACCTTGGCAATGGTTTCATCATTCTCTATGTACTGTATGTAGTTAATTTGGCCAGATCAGTAGCACTTCCATTGTATTTTAGTACATTTTCATTTAGCCATGGAGTGCTCCCACAACCTTTCCTTTTTGCATTTTGTATTGTAGCAGATCTATTCTGTTTAGCAGCTATGATGCAGGCCAGGTTTCCATGTGGTTGTAGCACCCCCACACCCTTCCCTTTAAATAGTGTAACAATGCCTTTGGAAATGGGTGTCGGTCTGGGAAGTTTCATTCATTCAAGCGGGGGAGGATTAATCTTATGGAACCAATGCTGGGGTCTAGGTTATCTCTCCCCTTTGAAAGCTAATGGCGGAGGAGGACTAAGCCCTATGGATAAAACCAATGCCCAGGTCGGTAGACCTTTATTTCAGGTAATGCTCTTATGCCGGGAGGCTTTGTCATTTGATATTATGACCAGAGGTAAATAGTTATGGATCGCCATATGGGTTTTACCTTGACGTGGTATGGTGGCTTGTCAATCTTATAATGTCTGCCTGTGATTATTTAGGCACATGTCCTCTGCATGTATTGAAACAGGCTGCAGCTGGAGCTCTAGAATTAGCGCCGATTTAAAGTGGTGGTAGCTCTAGCTTTCCCCTGCATCAACATGTACTGTACACTTTGTGCAATTTGTAACACAAGGCGTTATAGATGCATCAATGCTAAGCCAACTGTACAAAAGTGGTGCATGTAGAGGTGCAAGTTTGTATGCCATCAATATAAACAAAGATTGTGTCCATTCCGGCAAATGAACCACATATGAACTGTGCTAATTATGATTATGCGAAGGAAAAGAGAAACATAATACAATGACATGCATCCCGCTCTTTAATTTCCAATCAGCAAGATGTCTTGCAGAACTATGCATTATGATTATGCAAATGAAACGAGGAGCATAATGCAATCATATACAGCTCATTGTACAGAAATTGGCCAAGTACGTAACCTTGTTATCTACCTCGCTGCAAGCTGTTTCAGAGACGACCACTAATTCCATGTCACCAGGGAAATCAAGATCCATTTTTGGCTGGCATACTTATAGGGCATTGTAAAATGGACAAGGGCATCTCCTTTATGACATTGTCTGCTGCTGACGCTCTTGGTCAGGCCCCTGTGGCTGAGCTCAGTCTTTATTCACCCTCTTATTGGCTGCACCTACTTACCTGCATGCCCATATTCAGTATGTACCTTGGATAATCTCAGGCCAATAATTATCCCCTCACTTGAGTCAGGGCTCCCATAACTACTGCATCCTCCAGGGAGCAGGCACACAGTGCCAAAATGCTACTCACACATTTTAGTGCTGGAATCTGCTCCATGTGTATGCTAATGGGTCAACGTAGTGTTTCTGGGTAGAGACATACAAGATAGCTGATTCAAGCATAGGAGCTAATTCTCAGGCTCAGGGTTGCTACCTGTCTGGTTTTTTAGGAGGGCTGTCCGAGTTTCCAAATTAGGAAATCTGTACAGTGCTTTAAAGTGAACGGCGCAGTGATCAGCCAATTGGCGATTGCCATGTCATCTGACCCACCACCGATTTAATCACCTATCCCTTTCCCCAGCCAGAGATTTATGTAGGAAGATAGTGATCTTATCCCAATATATGAGTAAGTGGTAGATGCTGATCGGTTGCCCAGGGTTACTTGACCTGGATCAACTGCCATTTATTATTATATTACCATTTTACTGCATAGTGGTTTAGGTGAAAGAGGGCAGGTCTAACCCCTACGAGAAATACAAGTTTCCATTTTGTTAGTAACAGGTAATATTATAGGGACAACGCTTGAGTCTAAAATCCCACAGCAATCAGACAACAGATTGCACACAGTGATTGGTTGGAGTTTTACTTCAACAAGGGAAAGACTGTAAACTGAGCAGCCCTGTTAAAAACATTTACTTCCCTCATCTTTCCCTACAGTACAGGTATGGAATCCATTATCTGGAAACCTGTTGTCCAGACAGTTATGAATAATGGGAAAGCCATCTCCCATAGACTCCATTTAATCCAAATAATCAATTTTATAAAAAAAGATATTTCCCTTTTCTCTGTAATAGTAAAAGAGTACATTGTACTTGATCCAGACTAAGATATACTTAATCCTTATTGGAAGCAAAATCAGCATATTGGGTTTATTTACTTTTTACACTATTTTCTAATAGACTTAAGGCAGTGATCCCCAACCAGTAGCTCGCGAGCAACATGTTGCTCCCCAACACCTCGGATGTTGCTCTCAGTGGTCTCAAAGCAGAATTAAAATTATTTTTTAATTCCTGGCTTGGAGGAAAGTTATGGTTGCACTGCCAAACAGAGCCTCCTGTAGCTGCCAGTCCACATAGGGGCTACCAATAGCCAATCACAACCCTTATTTGGCACCACCCAGGAACATTTTTCATTCTTGTGTTGCTTCCCAAATCTTTTAACATCTGAATGTTGCTCACAGGTGAAAAAGGTTGGGGACCACTGAGTTAAGGTAAGAAGATCCTAATTTACAGAAGGATACGTTCTCTGGAAAACCCCAGGACCATAGCATTCTGGATAACAGGTACCATGCCTGTAGCTCTATATTACAAAGAACTCTGCAACTTAAGGGAACCAGATAATCCCATTAATGCAGAAAGTCTGAGATTTCAGCTGGGTGAATGTGGACGCCGTGGTATAATCACACAGCCTGATTAATTCATTCCTATCTGGCTCCTGCTGGAGCTGAAGGAACATCTGGCACCACTGTGACTCTGATATGCCCGTAGCCAAATGCAAATTTGAAAGTTAACCTTCTGGCTATATGGAACTTAGGAAAAGTCCTTGTGCAGATGAATATATAAAGTATTTGTGTGCAGTGCGTATTGTATCCATTTTTATTTAATAGTAATATGCATATCTCTAAAGAAGATTGTACTGAAGCCTTTGTTCAGTCTAAACAAATATGGCTGCTTATGGTGAACAGTATATAAAGTGTCTATTTAAGCTGCTAACTTATAGGGTTTTAGTGATGTGCGGGTCACCCGGCCCGGCCCGCACCCGCCCATGCCGGACATCTGGGTTTCTTTTATAAACCAGCGCCACCCCGCCCTGCCAATGACATCATAATAGGGGAGGGACGAGTAGGTAAGCTGCTATAAAAACGAAAGCTGGAAGTCGGCAGTGTAAGGGGGCAGGTGGGGAGAGCAGGAGGAAGCACTCGACCCGGACCTGCCCTCAAATGGGGTTCAAGGTCGCACATCACTATAGGGCATATATTTATCTGCAGCTGCAGATGACAGGGGCCACTCAACTGAAGCAAGAAAAAATCATAGAAGATCAAAAATGCCACCCCCACCATATTCCTTTTTCGGGGCCCAGAGCAGGGTGCATGCTGTGTGTCACCCATGGTATATATCACGCGCATATGCTTATTAAACTTCCTGAGCTATGGAACACTCAATCACTGTATGCACCAGGCAATGGCATAGGCATCTTGTGCCACAGTACTGTAACTGGTTTATTTTTTAACTTCTACTACTGTTTTCCTCATGTCAGTAAAAGCATTATGTGCAAAGTGTGTATTTATAGACATGCCAGGCAATGATAGTGCATGTGTCATTATTCAG